>JACXGI010008684.1:5384-33257 GCA_016801175.1 Esox masquinongy
GTGTGTGTGTGTGTGTGTGTGTGTGTGTGTGTGTGTGTGTGTGTGTGTGTGTGTGTGTGTGTGTCAGGGCGTGGCATTGCGTGCGGGGTGTTGGATGGTAATAGCTGGGCTGGAGTAGAAGGCAGGTATTACTGTCTCGGGGATAGAGGGAGCTTATTTGTGGGGAGAGGCTGCCTGAAGAGTGGGAGGCAGACACGTGTCCTGTGTGTGTCTATGTACTGGCACCATACTGTGGTGCGTGCGTATGCGCGCTCTGTAATGTATGTTTATATAATATGGATACCTATATCCTTTTCTCTGCTTATCCACACGCTTGAATGATTTCCCCCTTAAATTAGAAGGCTTCTGTTTCTCCTGCAGGGTTTTGTCCTGTGTCACTCCATTGCTGGGGGTACCGGGTCCGGACTGGGTTCCTACCTGCTGGAAAGGCTCAATGACAGGTCTGTACACACGGCGTACATACATACTGGGAGGCTGAGGTGCCACACACTGTGAAGATGTGACTACTGTAAATTTAGTTGGCCTATAATTTAAATAGTAAAATCTCACTTAATTCAGCCCCATTAGAGTACTAATATTCTCTTCCTGGGAACTTCCATCGAACTGCAGTTGGACAACTTCCATTTAACTGTAGTTGGACAACTTCCATTTAACTGTAGTTGGACAACTTCCATTTAACTGTAGGTGTGTGTGTGGTGTGTGTGGTGTGTGTGGTGTGTGTGGTGTGTGTGGTGTGTGTGTGTTGCCCAGGTACCCTAAGAAGCTGGTGCAGACATACTCTGTGTTCCCTAACCAGGATGAGATGAGTGATGTGGTGGTGCAGCCCTACAACTCACTGCTGACACTCAAGAGACTCACCCAGAATGCAGACTGTGTGGTGAGATGCACACACAATATATGTGCTCCTTGTTTCAGTCCAGCTACTGTGGTGTGAGAAATACACAAACGGTTATTTCCTGGAATGAAATTCATGCACATAAAATTAGAATTTTAACATGAGGGTTTTCCGGGAACGTGCCCCTCTGTCCTGGTGTCATTAAAATGTGATTAAAAATGGCAAAACGGGGAGTAGACAAGATGTGCCGGTTCCACAGTTTTTGTTTAAAGTTCCACAAACATCCTGTCCAAACATCCTGTCCAAACGCAAGAGGTTTGTGATTTTTGTACACCTGTATCTGGCACTAACTGCACACTGGATACAGGAGCACACTGGACTACTTAATAAAATGTTCAGGCATATCTTTGCCGTGTCCACTGGAAAACATGAGGGCCTAGGTCACTTGGCGTCATTCACACAGGCAGCATAATTCTGTTTTCATTTTCACTAATTGGTCTTTTGACAAGTAACATCTTGTCTTTTCTCATTAAGTCTTTTTCCAAGCTGATTTGATTGGACCAATTAGTGGAAAAATATCTGAACTAGGCTGCCCGGGCAAGCACAGCAATTACGTTGAGGTAAGATACTGAATAAAGGACTGCAAGCTCCATTCCAGCTGAAACTCGTGGCAGAAACGGGTGCGTTTCTCAGTTTCACTGTATATAATCTTGTTTAAATATGGTGTTTTTACCATAAAGTTAATGAAATGCAAGCATTTTCTAACGATTAGATTTCTAGGCAACATTTTCTTTTGCACTGTGATAACTTTAAACCTGGTGTTGGTGCATACCAGTCATTTCTAATGTAAATTATTTGACCTTTATTTATATAGGGAAATAATGTTGAGACCAAAGTCTCATACAGTTGAGCCAACTTGGACATATGTGCTAACTTACTATTTAAACAGTAGCGTTATGATGGACTCTTCTGTTCCATTTGAACAGCATGCTACCCTGTCCTATTTGTTTAGATCTTCAAATCTAGTAGCTTACTCGGATATTGTGCTTATTTCTCAGAATCCAAACATGTTGCCAATTCCTTTCCAAAATAGTAAAAAAAAAAAAAATACTAATTCCACATTTCTATAACCCAAGTTTCATAACTTGTAAAAGTCACCACAGTAAAAGTCTTTGGTGGTGGCTGAAATAGTCTTAGCTTTTAAATGCTATGTGTGATGGCAGTGCTGTGGTACTGGGGGGGGGGACACGCTGAATGCATTGTTACGTCGCTGCATGCTGCATTTTACGTGGTCCTCTCAATCCACGTGCCGGATCAGCCGAAATAATTTCCCAGCACGGCGACGCCATCTATGACGAGTGCAGATGTTTACCGTCATTATAATGACTGACAAGCTGCATGAATGGGTTGGCAAAAGTAGTGAGATGCCTGGTGTTTCAACTTCCTGACCTTCTGTGTTATGGGTTATTGGTAAGTGCATACTGATCTAGCCTGCATAACATTTATGACGTAAGAATGTAACCCCAGAAATATCCCCTAAATACGGCAAAAAGTTCCCCCTGAAATGTTGAATATTTCCGTTTGATAACTGGCCAGACGTTTGTTATGGAGACAGCTGGCATTCAGCGTTGATGTAGTTCTTATTCCCTGAAATGTATTGGACAGTAAAAGTGTGCTTGTTGCTATCCCATCAACACATGGCTGAAAAATTACCACGTGCGCCGCTCTGCAGCCCAGTCCGGCAAAAGGTTTGCAGCTGTGCGTATTGCGCTCTGCTATCACCGTACTCGCTAAACCAGAATGTTTCGCCGGTGCATACACACATGGAGGAGATTGCATTCACTGACGGACAACCACCATCCAGCTTTAAAGCGCCCAACGTGCTACGAGGACCAGCCTCTTCAGGACACTGCGCACCAGCCTCTGCAGGACAGTACAGTGTTTAAATCCCAGCTGCCGGGGCCACAGCTGGATCTCCAGGCAGGGACTCAAACACTGTACCTCTAGGGAGGTGATCCTCTATTGCAGTAAACACGGCGTCTCAATGTGTTTGGGTGACCATATTACTTGATTCTGTTGCACCAAACCTCCAATGCGAACGTATCTTGTGGTCAGTCACCAAAAGCCGGACATGATCTTTTATCTTGGTGTTTGTGTCCGTGCATGTTACTCGAAGATGTACAAGTCTCAGAAGAGCAAAGGAAACAAGACCAGAAGGCCTTATGCCAGAATAGTAATGCTACAACAACAAATCGTTAATGTTGGCGATGTAATCATTTGGACTGTCATGCTTACTAGTCCCTTAATCTGAGTTTTTGTTTTGATAAGATGCAGTGAAAATAGGCGTTGCACCGTTGTAATTTACATTAGAAATGCATGGCCCAGCCAGTCTTCATGGTCACACAGCACCAGTACACACTGCAACAACAACGACCTGTTCCCTGGCTGCTGGTGTCTCAGACAAACGAGGAGGAGGTTACATTAAAGGATGATTACATCTCTGCCGACTGGGATTGATGATTATATTAGTGCCTGAGCGCCACAGACTGCTTAATAGTGCTTCTTCTCTCCAATCCATCTACTTCCTCCTGCAGGGGTTTACACAAGGCCCTCCTGCTTATTGGGTTAGCCCTGCAGATAATATAATCTAGGGAGAAGAATTGGCTACCCTGTTAGTGACGCACAGAGTGCCCCTCTCTGCTTCAGCCCTCTCACAGCAGCTCACTGTCTACTCTGGCAGGTCTCTTCTGTGGAGATATTTTGTCCTGGTCCTCATATCTCTCTCTCTCTCTCTCTCTCGCCCTCTCTCACTGTCCCTCGCCCTCTCTCACTGTCCCTCGCCCTCTCTCTCTGTCTGTCTCTCTGTCTGTCTCTCTGTCTGTCTCTCTGTCTGTCTCTCTGTCTGTCTCTCTGTCTGTCTCTCTGTCTGTCTCTCTGTCTGTCTCCGTCTGCCTGTCGACGCCTGCCTGTCTGTCTGCCTGTCGACGCCTGCCTGTCGACGCCTGCCTGTCGACGCCTGCCTGCCTGCCTGTCTGTCTGCCTGTCTGCCTGTCTGTCTGCCTGTCTGCCTGTCGACGCCTGTCTGCCTGTCGACGCCTGTCTGTCTGTCTGCCTGTCTGTCTGCCTGTCTGTCTGCCTGTCGACGCCTGCCTGTCGACGCCTGCCTGTCTGTCTAACTGTCGACGCCTGCCTGTCTGCCTGCCTGTCTGCCTGCCTGTCGACGCCTGCCTGTCGACGCCTGCCTGTCTGCCTGCCTGTCGACGCCTGCCTGTCGACGCCTGCCTGTCTGCCTGCCTGTCGACGCCCGCCTGTCTGCCTGCCTGTCGACGCCCGCCTGTCTGCCTGCCTGTCGACGCCCGCCTGTCGACGCCCGCCTGTCGACGCCCGCCTGTCGACGCCCGCCTGTCTGTCTGCCTGTCGACGCCCGTCTGTCTGTCTGCCTGTCAACACCTGTCTGTCTGCCTGGCGGCCTTTCGGTGTTTGTCCATCTGTCTTCGTGTCTTAGGTGGTACTGGACAACACAGCTCTGAACCGCATTGCCACAGACAGGCTGCACATCCAGAACCCATCCTTCTCCCAGATTAACCAGCTGGTGAGTGATTGACACCTCCCTCTAATGCAGGCCCCTCCTTCCAAAGGTTCTAGACCTTACTGTCTGCTGAGAAGACAATATGTTTAGATAGCCTGGTCCCTGAACAGGGTGTGCTGTCTCGCCAAGTCTGGGTCCAGGCTACTGTTTGAATCAGGCAGGAGAGTGAGTGACATAAACCCTGGCAGCCAGAATGTCCTGAGGATTAGGTGAACTAGTTTGACAAGTTACTCCTCGTGCTGTAACTGTCAAAGTGGATCTCCCACTCCCTAACAACCATTGTTAAATGAACATCCATTAGTCGTTTTAAAAATGAGAGCAAATATATAGGCCACACCAGTCTTTAGCTTCCTTTTCAACCATACAATGTGATATCCGTTGCATTGTTTTCTAACCACTCCTGGTGACCTGGTTGGGCTTTGGTTTTGACTAGATTAGTTATCATTCAGATGCCCTACAGAAAATGATGAGCTTAAGGGAATGTAGATGTAGGGAATGTCCAAGTGTAACCAGGACAACTTAAGGTATTCTTTCTTTCCACAGGTGTCCACCATCATGTCAGCCAGCACAACCACCCTGCGCTACCCTGGATACATGAACAATGACCTGATTGGTCTGATTGCCTCTCTAATCCCGACGCCCCGCCTTCACTTTCTCATGACTGGCTACACACCGCTAACCACTGACCAATCGGTTAGTAGCTGTCACCGACCACGTAGTACCTGAATGTCTTTAGAATGACTGTCACTGCAATCATCCCTGTAACAAGATCTATCATTTGGTTTTCTCTTGTCAGTGTTATCTGAATGTTGTGAAACCATTGCATGAATAAGGCATTCCTGTCAGGTGTGATTGATACATGCCCTCATACATGCCCTCCTCCTGTGCTGGACATCTCTATCAGGTGGCCAGTGTGAGGAAGACCACGGTCCTGGACGTGATGCGGAGGCTGCTGCAGCCAAAGAACGTCATGGTGTCCACTGGCAGGGACCGTCAGACCAACCACTGCTACATCGCTATCCTCAACATCATCCAGGGGGAGGTTGACCCCACCCAGGTGGGTGGGTTTCCAGATCAACTGGATTATGGGGACAAAAAACACTGTGGCTAAATTGGAACCTATTCACAAATGGGGAGGTTTTTTTTTTCCTCCCTTTTTTTTTTTTTGGCCATAACCGGTAGGTTCAGGGCAACGCTTACATTTGGGGGTTAGAATTCGGGTCAGACATTACCGGTTAGTGTGACTGCGAAGGTGTTTTTGTTAGTGTCTCTTATCAGTCAGGGTTTTTTTGGAAGGGGGCCGGTAATTAAGCATTTCACTGTTGACTCCTGTTAACAAACCATGACATACACATTTATTTATTAATCAAATTATTCCAAACCTTTTCACATTATCGATACCTTCATACACTGATCAATTGTGATTGGGTGAATGTAGGTCCATAAAAGCCTGCAGAGGATCCGGGAGCGCAAGCTGGCTAGTTTCATCCCCTGGGGTCCAGCCAGCATCCAGGTGGCATTGTCCAGGAAGTCCCCCTACCTACCCTCTGCCCACCGCGTCAGTGGCCTGATGATGGCCAATCACACCAGCATCTCCTGTGTAAGCTCCGCCCCACATTCTTATTGCATGTTTTGAAGGTCAGCCTACTTGCAGCAAGGGGCCTAGTGCAAAAATATCTCCAAAGGAAACGGAACCATAATACCTAACTACATATATACTATGTAGCCAGAGGTTCACGGGTTGCCCTCTCTTCCTTCCCTGCACGTCAGCTGTTTGAGCGGACGTGTAAACAGTATGACAAGCTGCGGAAGCGAGAGGCCTTCCTGGAGCAGTTTCGCAAGGAAGACATCTTCAAGGACAACTTTGACGAGCTGGACAACTCCCGCGAGGTAGTGCAGCAGCTCATTGACGAGTACAGCGCCGCCACCAGGCCCGACTACATCTCCTGGGGAACACAGGAACAGTGAAGACAGCCATGTCATGTCCCCTGGGTCTGGTCCCCCACCAGTGCCGTGGACGGGGCTGAGCTGTCTGCCCTGTCCTTTCCTCAGCCCCGTAGAGGAGTGATGAGGGATTCATCCTTGCTGCTTTTCCCCTGCTTCTGTCCTGCTGCCGTGTTGGAGGGGGTCAACCAACACTTCAGTTTTTGTGCCTGTATTCAGCCCCCACTGATGGTTAAGAATTGTAGTGAATGACTAGTCTTCTGTCTTCCTCACGTTCCAAAACGACTCCATGTCACCTGTTGGATAACAGCTCAGAGGCTGGGTGGAGGAGATGAGCTGGAGGCTCCATCTTGGTCTCTGACAGGTGGACTTCTCATCATATTGTGCCCAGTAGTTGTGGGTTGGGTGTTGATTTGGAATTCTTCATGACTCTTTCTGTGTTATACAGGAGAATCATTGCCTTGTTTTGCTCTTTTTTTTTTTTACATTGTAGCACTGCTTCTGTTTGCTTTGCTGTCATACAGGCTCAAACACCCGTCTGGAAAACATTTGAAGAGTCATCTGGCATGTCTTTGAGATACCAGAATAAAATGGCTGCTGTGACCTGGTCCTTGTATATTTCTGAAAGGTGTGTTACAGCTGGGCTTTCACTGCCTGCTGCCTGTGCTGTGTTGTTAAGTGTGGGTACACAACCCTCAACCAGAAAAGCCCTGATCACCAGGCTCTGCCGGGATGGTCAAGTCACTGGGCCTCATTGCTGCTCTACTATATAGGTGCCATTTAAAACGAGACAACTGTCAGAAATATGGCAGTGATCATTGTTATGGTGTCTATTACCTTTACATCTCCCAGTGTTCTTGTGGGACAACCACTTCTACTCTGGAGACCTGTGTGTATGACTGAACTATCCGAGTCAGAACGCTTGTTAAATTCCAAAGCACCTAAATCTTTTTTATTTTTAACCACCCACATGTACATACTGTTTCATATTGATTGTTGTGTTGTGAAATAAAACATGTTTTTCTTCATTACTCTGAGCCTAGTCTTTATGATCATTGCTTAACTTGTGGGACATTCATGATTTACGATTATAATATTAGCTCTACTGTATCATTAATATGACATGCAGTTCATAAGTGTTTTTCATAACTTCTCCCAATATTTCTGGACAACTTTCCAACTCACCTGAAGAAGCCCCATTCAAATCCCCTGCCCCGTTCAAATTCTTCTATACTACTTCAGCCCTCATTACCAGAGAAATGCCAACTAAGCGATTGCTGTTCGGTCAAGCGGTTCAACTCCATTGATTCAACCTGAAACACACTGACTGTTCAGAAAGAGATTTCAGAAATCTGCCAGCCTGGGTTCAGAACCTTACAATGGACTTTGACTGTGTGATTAGGGCCTGGGTAATCTCTGAAACAGAAGTAAGTCTTCCGTACTCTGCCCATGGAGGATTGGGGCCTCGGGGAGAGGGCCTTTGTGTTTCTGAGGATGTAGCCTTGCGTAACAAAATAATCACAAACAACATTGTACAATGGTTCTGCTTTTTTTTTAATTACAGTATTTCTAGTTTAATTATTGCACGTCCAAGTTAGTTTAACAAACAATAGTGCAATTGACTATACACGCGTTACAAACAGAAGGTACCATGCGGCATACAAACAAAGATAATACCAAGTAAACCCATCTAGTTGGATTCAGTTCTGTTTCCTGGTTACACGGAGGGAGGGGCCTCAGGGAGAGAGCGGAGCTGCCTGCAGCTGCAGTATAAAAGCGAGGGGCTATCCGGGGTGCTGTGTGTCCTATGGGCAAAAGGCAGGGCCATAACGTCATAATGGCTCCTTCCTGAGGAATACTTCCATGTCTGGCTTAGAAGTATGAGGGGGATGTGAAAAGAGAGTTAAAACAAGATCCTTGGGGTCGCCATGTCAACCAAGTAGAAACTAAATGGTCAATGTTGTGACCAATTAGATTTATTATCCACCTTTGTCTGCTGACCATGATGCCTGCTGTCCAACTGTACAGACATTGTGGGATTTACAGGGCAAAGCAGCCCTTTGGTTAGAATAGCGACGCCCGAAGGATCCCAGATAGCCATGAACAAGGGAGTGGGGATCATAATAGACTATGAGCACATACTAAAACCTACATATGCACATTCAATGTGGCCATTTTATGTTTTGTCAGATTACAAAATTCAACTTTGTTCAGACAGGGTGTAACATTTTAACATCTGTGTGTTTACTCTTGCTAAAGCTTATAGAATGCATCTTTGGTCCATGCTAAAACACAACTCTGCAACTTGACTTTGGTGATTTGAATTAACTTCTTAAAGTCTGTCAGACAGGTACTGCACTGAACATAGAAAGACAATGTGATGTGAATTATTGTCAATAATGTAAGTTGAGCTACATTTTAGTAATATGGCTGATTGGATCTAAAGGAGAGATTCATGACAAAATAAAACTGGTAGATCCTGATAGAAAGGATTTTAGGATTGTGGCCCTAAAACACAAAGTCAGATGAACTTTTGGGTACCAGTTTAAAGTCTCATGTATAACGTAGAGTACATTTACTAGCATTAGTGTTATTGCTAACAGCACAACTACTGGAAGTTCACAGGAACAATTAGCATGTATAACATTGTATTTCGATAATGCTACAATACACCTATGCTCTTTGAGAGACAAAAATAGTATTCTCAAGTTCATCTGAATTCAGGGAAGTAGATAAAGATCAAGTCCCAACCCCAAACTACTTAAGACAAACCAGAATGGATGAAAGGGTAAATCACAACTTGTGTCACTGTGTCCCCACACATGAATAACAACATCAATAGCCAGGACAGCATTGGTTCTGTATGTCTGCTCAGCAGAGGAAAGTTTAACAGCGGTCTGCAAGGTGGATATGATGCCTGTTTTACTTCCTGGGGTTAGGTGACTTCTTCAGATTCACATAGTGCCGATTTAAAACAGTTCCCCGCTGAAACATAGATTGGGAAATACATGTCCCTTTATGCGTAATTTTAGGCCCTTCTCTATGATCAATATTGGATGAAAAAACTATGAGAAAATAGTGACAGACTTTTTAAACCATATTAACCGTTAGCTAAAGAAGGGTCATAATTTTTTATGTCATGGGTAATAGCTCAGACAAGCAGCATCTCAATAAAGAGGGGAAATCAGAGCATTAGCAGAAACAACACAGACATACAATTCATAGCCCAGCATCCTGCCCTTTCTGTAACACAGCCTTAGTTCCCATTCTTTCTAAAACTTTGTCCAATCAAAGTGTTCCATCTGTAATCTTGTCCAATCAAAGTTTCCCATCCCATGGTATAGTCCCACCCACCCACTTGACAGTTCCAACAGGAGGAGGTCTGTGTCCATGACAGCCAGAGTGACTTACTAAGCTCCAACATCTGGTTCCAGTTCAAGTTCACACGGCTTGCTGCCTCAACAGTTCCAGGTAATGCAAGCCTGGCTGAGTTCCTATGAAAACGGACCCTTTCAAACTGTCTGTCTGTCTGTCTGTGTGAGTGAGTGAGAGAGAGAGAGAAAGAGTGAAGAGAGGATGGTGTGACTCAGTTAAGTCTGAATACCACCCTCCCCTTTTTTTCTCCTTCTATTCCAGCAGTGTGCGAGGGATCTTCTAGGAAAGGCAGATAATGTTCTAGGAAAGCCAGATCTCCACATGTAGAAAAACATAGCAAAGACACGTTGGTATCGCTGCCCAAGGCACTGTTTGTTCTCTGCTCTGTCTCCTGCCTCTGTAAGAGCAGAACAGCCCTGGTGCTGCCAGGTCTCTACCTGGAGTACAGAGGGCCTCTGTCAGCCGGAGGGGTCCACACCTCTGGTCCCGTGCCTCCAGTTGTCGGGGGTGCTGGGGCCCCGACGTGGGAACAGGAAGGGGGAAGTGACACCTCATCAGCATCCACATTGGTTTCTGTGGGCTTCTAGGCTCACTTACTAAACAGGCTCCCCTCTTCTCCTCTCTCCTTACTCCTTCAGCTGGAAAGCTCAGCGAGGTTTATTTTCACGGATGAGGAGTAAAAACAGCGCTCTCTTTGTTTTGGCTGCCGCGCTGTTCCCAGCGGAGGAGGTGGAGGAGCAGAGCGCCGGGTCTGAGGGGGGCTAAGTGAGACCACAGGCCGGGGGGAGGAGAGGAGCGCGGGGAGGTGGGGGCTGGGGCTCTTCACACGGGGTGCGAGGGCAGCTCCACCAGGGTGGGGGCGTTGGGGAGGCGGTGGAAGCCCAGCTCCATGGCGGTGCCGTCCGCGAGGCCCACGGCGGCGTCGTTGCGTCCACGCTGGCGACGGGTGGCACTGAAATAGGCATTCATCAGCTGCATGATCTCAGTGAGCTGTGACAGGGACAGAGAGAACAGCGAGTCAGGCCGGTGACAGTGTGACGGGAGGCTTTCTCAGTGGCTGGCACCGTGTCAGTGAAGTCATGGAGCTGGAACAGACGCCAGCTCAGGAGGTTCTGGCCCCGGCGCGTGGCCGTATCGGCACACCGCGCTCAACACGCAACTCCCGACAAAAACAAAAAACACATGGGTATTGGGTTTCAACATAATGCCTGTCCGTCTGGGTTTGGGCTGGGTTTGATATCTGCCCTATGCTCATAGACAGATACTGCATCATCATCACTATACTAGATGTTACAATAGCCCACACCTTGTCTTCCCTATGACAACATGACCTCCAGCCATAACCTTTCAGCGAACTTCAAAAACCACCCGGTCCAGTTGTCAGCACCAAAGGCAACCCTGAGTTCGGCAGCTAACCTTGCTTTAACCCTTAACTCCCAACTTAACCTCAGTCATCCCCCCTTCAGATCTGCTGTAAAACTTCCTGCCGACTCTAGGGTTTACGACGGGGCAATGTGAACTCCACGGTTCAGAAAAGCATCGGCCTCCTTTAGCCGCCCTTCAATTAGCCGGTTCTGCTGCACCGATATATAAATAAAAGCTACTCTTGTGTGCCGTGTGAGAGAGATCACAGAGAGGGCTTTGTTCTGCGTGGGAAGATGCAAGCAGATCTGCCAGATGAACGGATGATTTGTTCTAAAAAGAAAAAATAAGCTGTTTAGAGAAATATCCGGATTTCTCCGAAATGTTTCGGGCTAATATTACAGTCTAACCGCTGCAATAAAACTCACTCCTAGTTGCCATTTAATAAGGGGAAGGAAGACTGATGGTGGTTGGTACTGGTGGTCCACAGGCAGGTTGTGTGCTCTCATTTTAGTTGCCATGGATGACAGTTTTACAAGTGGGTTGGGGATCTGTGGGTGGACTAAAATAATGAGCAAGCATGGCTGTTTCAGTGACAGTGACAAGCATGGCTGTTTCAGTGACAGTGACAAGCATGGCTGTTTCAGTGACAGTGACAAGCATGGCTGTTTCACCGCAACGTGGAGGTCATTCAGCGCCAGAGAATCGGCCCACTGCCACAACACAGCCAACGTGGAGGAGAACTGGAGTCAATCAAAGACCTTTTCAGGTTTCATTCCACCTACAGACTCTGCTATGTCGCTATGACTTTAGAGCTGAACATCATACATAAATATAAGGTATACACAGTGCCCTCCAGAATTATCACTATGTCATTGTTGTTCATCAGCTTGATCTTACACTAAAAAAAATCCTAATCCTGGAGGACACTGTCTACACAACTCTGGCAGAGCCTGGTCGTGAACCTCAGCTTTGTCTTGAGAGGTCATATAACCCACCTTGGTGGTTTCAAACAGTAGATCTCGATCGCCGGCCGTTATTTTGAAGGTGTTGCTGTCGGAGACGCCGTAGGAGCAGATCTGCCCGTAGGGAAAACACTCCAAAGCCTCGGCTTCACCCTGCTTGTACAGAGAGATGCAGGTCGCAGCCACGCCAAGCCACAGCTTCTGGGAAAAACTACCGGTGGAACTCTGGATGGGGGAGAGGAAGAGCTCAGCACCGGACAGTCCCTCTACATTAAAGCTTGAACCACTGTCCCGGTGTGTTTGCCAAGGGCACCGTGAACTCACCATGTAGAAGTCGACCTCGTAGAGCGTGCAGCCGAAGCCGGACCACTGGCGTGCGATGGTGAGGTAGGCGGCCATGCTGTCCCTGCTGCTGTATCCGGCCAGGCCCTTCCAGCGCTCCACGATGGTGCACATGACGGCCGCCGCCTCCTCCTTCAGCCGGCTGCGGAGGCGCAGGTCTTGCTCCACCTTGTGTTTGTGGGCCGCGGTGGCGGTGTGGCCCCACAGTGCTCCTCCCAGAAGGCCCCCAGGGAAACGCCCGGACGGAGGGCAGCCCTGGGCCGGGGCGGCCGGTGGGGCGGGTGGGGGGCCGGGCGGTGGCGCCAGGAGCCGGGCCTCGATCATCTGGCCCGGGAAAAGCTCGTCCAGAGGGGGGCAGGGGGAGTGGGTGCTGAAGTCCCCAATCACGGACTGCAGACGCAGCGCAGCCAAGGTCTGAAGGTCCTCCTCACAGGCTGGGAGCTGACCACGCACCACCATCTCATGGCACTGCCGGGGCAGATAGAGGATGTAGACATAAGGAGAATGAAGAGAAGGAAAGACACGAGAAAAAAATGAGAGGAAGAGGTAAAGAGCTTGCGGACAGTGTGTCCATATTGCTCCATCCGTCGCTGATGGACCCGTCCAGTTTAACTGGCGCCCATAATTGTTTTATAACTGTCCCCAGGAAGAATGTGCTAATGAACTCAGCCGAGCCTCTCAGCAGGGCAGCCAAGGGCCTTACTCATGTTTTAATAGCACTGTGTTTTATTACTACTGTGGACTGTAATACTTTAAAGACGATTAAGTAAAACCTAAGGACGCAGTCAAATACTAGGAATGAGTTACCGGTCAAGGCCATCATTATGGGAGCAGCCACTAAAGACTAATACAGCAAATAAAGGAGTCTCTCATTTCCAAATACACATTTTTAGAAAAAGACATTGATTGGTACAGAAAACTATTATATTTGCCAAAGCAAGTGGAATAAAAATAAAAAAAGTGGAGTAAATTAGACATTACACATAAACAAATGTTGATAGAAGATATTGCATTTCAGATGTTATATTTTTACTGTGTACAGCATTGGAACAATGTCCTGATAGTAGGGGTGTAACGGTACACGTATTCGTACAGTACAGTTGGGTACAGGACGTTCGGTTCGGTACGCGTTGTGATCCAAATGAATATATTCTAGTTTTAACCACACACGTTACTTTTTTGTGTGCTAAACTAATATTCTAATCGAGTGTCCCCCCGGAGACGGATCTTGGAGCCGTAACTTAGCAACTGAAGTAGTCTAGAACATGTAACTTCGCTTGCCGTCGGTGGCCAACAGCCAATCAGAAAAGGCATATCTGGTACACTTTTCCGCTGGTTTCCTTTACAACAGTTCCTACCGTACTTTTCCTATAGCAAAATTTAATAATTCGTGTCATTGATTGGGAATACTACTAATAAGCGGGAAGACATTTCATTTGGTATTATAAAGCTAAGTAGTCATCAAATACACAAACATTAGCTACATAGCCAGCTCCTATGACACTTGGAGCTACAGCAGCTGTTGTATCTCCTATTGATAGAGCAATTCCAATTTTCCTACCTGTGTGGATTGACATCATACTACTATGTAGCTGCACTAGCTAGCTAGCTACAGGAGCTAGTAAACGTGAACTTCCGGCATTGATAAAGTGTACACACCCACAAGCGGCTAGCGATGAGCAAATCAAGCGAAAGGCCAAAAAGCGGAGGGACATCCCCAGGTAGACTAGCTCTCTATAGCCAGCAACCAGGAACCCAAAGCTAACGTTAGCAAGACAAAGAATAATGTCGAACTCTGAGTTAGCGCTTTTTTTGGAACAGGTAATTCTGTTTTTCATATTAATATTCGGAACCTCATTCTCTATCGGACATTGGTGCGGAACCGCTTTCTGACCGGTGAGTAAATGCAAAATGCTGTTATTGTTTCTTTTTTACTGAAAGAAATCGTACCTAGTATATGCTTTAACGACAGTGACAATGGGCAAAGTTTATAACTTCTTAATAAATTAAAATAAATGTTATGTTTTGCATGTCGTTTTTCACTGTACCGAAATCGTACCGAGCCGTGTGTTTTGCGTACCGTTACACCCCTACCTGATAGATGAAGTATGAATGACATGGGAAAATAGAGAGATAAATATTGGTTATGTTTACAATGTTGTTTGTGCTCTTTGTCTCTCTCTCCTTGGCGTTTGGTACCTGTTCGAAGAGGAAGAGGTACTCAATGCTGTCCACAGATATGGCATCTATATCTAGAAGGCAGTAGAGTTTGAAGCAGAGCCTCCACTGGGAATCTGAGTCTGGCTCTTTGACAGAGAGGCTGGAGAGAGAGAGAGAGAGAGGAAGAGGGAAAGAGACAGACATAGAGAGGAAGAGAAAGAGAGAGAGGAAGAGAAAAAGAGACAGACAGAGAAAGAGAGACAGACAGACAGACAGAGGAAAAGAAGAAGCGACAGAGGCAGAAAGAGACAGAGTAAAAGAGGAAGAGACAGGCAGAGGAAGAGAGACAGACAGAGGAAGAGAGAAAGTGACAGACAGACAGAGGAAGAGAGAAAGTGACAGACAGACAGACAGACAGAGAAAGAAAGAGACATACAGACAGACAGAGAGAGGAAGAGAGAGACAGACAGAGAGAGGAAGAGAGAAAGAGACAGTGAAAGGAGAGAAAGAGGAGAAAAAGAAGGTTCAGGGGGACAGTGATGGGAAACAACACGTTAGAAATGATAAAATGCACTCAACATGTAGACACACACACACACGTACGTACATTCATGAGAATATGACCCATTCCTTCCTGTCTGTGACCTCACTATGTGCTGCTTGTGGCAAATAATGACTAACAGATACTAGGTGCATTTGTTTTGTTTACCCTGTCACTCTAGTGGACTTTGTGGACCGGACCCACACACAGGTCTTACTATCAAGACGACGACCGACAATTTAGTACCATTAAAAATTACTATTTTATCTAACCATTAACCCTAACGCTAATCTAACCCTCAATAACTTAGCCTTTATGACTAACCTTAACCCTTATTGCCTAAACTTACACCCTAATTCTAAGCCTAATCCTAACACCCTAACCAATTTCTTCTTGTTGATAAAGTGAGGACCGGCCAAACATCTTCACATAATTTTCCTTATTTTACTATTGTATTGAGGTGCTTCGGTCCATGTTAATTAGCCTTTGGTCCTTACTGAGACAGTAAAACGGGAACACATACAGGCAACCACGCACATGCATGAACACACACACACAGACACACCTCTTAAAACAACACTAAGACCTTTTATGCCAGCTGAATTCCCTCGTCACCCACTACAGTGACACTGTTCCTTCCACAAGCAGATGACATCAGCGTCACCTGTGCCTGACTGACTGCAAATAGACTATATAGACTCTGTAGACAGACAGAAGAGGTGACACCGGTCCACCACTTTCACAGTGGCGTGTTGTTGGTTAGTGTTTGTCAAATAAAACACCAAGGTCAGAAGTTAACTAACAGCCTGAGAGCTGGATCAGGAGGGTGTGTCTGTCTGGGCTTTTATCATTCTTGACACATACAGACCTGCTGAGTCCTCTATTCCCTCTCCCACAATGAATTGTCATTTAATGTATATTTGTATTTATGCTCAGATTTTGTTTTTGCAATATTTATCTTGTTCTGTGTCTTGTTTTGTCTTGCATTTGATTGCCTTTGGCCAGGTCAATAGAAAATGAGAATAGTCTCTTAAGTAATTTACCTGGTTAAATAACAGTTACATAAAAAATAAGGAGAAACTAGGTTAACTTTGTAATGATGTTTGTGTGGGCTCTGTGCTGACACCGGGTCTGTGTTTTAATCCACTGTGTACATGTCTGTAGATATGTCTGAGTATATGTCTGTGTATTTGTCTGTTAACTGTCTGTAACTACGTCTGTGTATGTCTGTGTATAGGTCTGTAACTATGTCTGTGTACATGTCTGTAGATATGTCTGAGTATATGTCTGTGTATTTGTCTGTTAACTGTCTGTAACTACGTCTGTGTATAGGTCTGTAACTATGTCTGTGTACATGTCTGAGTATATGTCTGTGTATTTGTCTGTTAACTGTCTGTAACTACGTCTGTGTATGTCTGTGTATATGTCTGTGTATAGGTCTGTAACTATGTCTGTAGATATGTCTGAGTATATGTCTGTGTATTTGTCTGTTAACTGTCTGTAACTACGTCTGTGTATGTCTGTGTATATGTCTTTAACTATGTCTGTATCCATGTCTGTGTATATGTCTGTGTATATGTCTGTAGATATGTCTGAGTATATGTCTGTAGATATGTCTGAGTATATGTCTGTGTATTTGTCTGTTAACTGTCTGTAACTATGTCTGTGTATATGTCTTTAACTATGTCTGTATCCATGTCTGTGTATAGGTCTGTAACTATGTCTGAGTATATGTCTGTGTATTTGTCTGTTAACTGTCTGTAACTACGTCTGTGTATATGTCTGTATCCATGTCTGTGTATAGGTCTGTAACTATGTCTGTGTATATGTCTGTAGATATGTCTGAGTATATGTCTGTGTATTTGTCTGTTAACTGTCTGTAACTACGTCTGTGTATATGTCTGTAACTATGTTGGGGTATATGTCTGTAACTATGTTGGGGTATATGTCTGTAACTATGTCTGTAACTATGTCGGGGTATATGTCTATAACTATGTTTGGGTATATGTCTGTAACTATGTCTGCGTATATGTCTGTAACTATGTCGGGGTATATGTCTATAACTATGTCGGGGTATATGTCTATAACTATGTCGGGGTATATGTCTATAACTATGTCGGGGTATATGTCTATAACTATGTTTGGGTATATGTCTGTGACTATGTCTGTGTATATGTCTATAACTATGTCGGGGTATATGTCTATAACTATGTCTGTGTATATGTCTGTAACTATGTCGGGGTATATGTCTGTAACTATGTTGGGGTATATGTCTGTAACTATGTCTGTGTATAAGTCTGTAACTGTGTACATTCCTGTATGTATCTGTAATTGTGGAAAAGTCGTTGTGATATTTACTTCTGAAAGCGGGTGAGGATGTCAGCGATGATTGTGTTCCCCCCCACGGGTCTCTCCCAGTGGGCGTTCTGCTCAAACAGGGCAAACGTATTCCTGCTGTCTTTCAGACCCAGCCTCTCCATCATCCTCCTCACCACCTGTCAGACAGACACAGACAACCCAGTGAGACGTTTTTTCAACCAAACGTAGGTTCCGTCAACATCCCTTTAAACGTCCTACGCTTCCAGAGAAAGATGGACACAGAGAGAGAACGAGAGACTTAAAACACACACAGACACACACACACACACACACAGCTTTAGCAATGTAAACAAAGGCATCCCATTCCAATACAGCTGATTTAATAGACATGAACTTGGGAGATCTAGAGACGAGCGGTCAGAGAGACGTCCTACTGACCTCGTTGACCGTGGTGTGGGAGCTGATGTGGAGCTGACAGGAACCAGGTCCCGGGTAATGGACTGTACACAGCATCTCCTGTCTCCCCATCAGAACCTGGATCTCCTCCCAGGACGGCACACACTCCCGACACCGCGTCTTCTCCAGAGCCTCCCAGATAAATGATGCGTAGTTATCCATCTCCGAGTCCGGACACTGACTCTGGATCCTGGAGCAGAGGAGATGGAGGGACGCCAATGAGCAGGGGGTCTGTCTGACTAAACCAAACCATATAGAAGAGCTAGCTGAAGTATGCCAGTGACTCTAACACGGATGATGTGAGGCCTGTAGACCTTTATGTAATTATACCCGGCTTTGCGTCATCCTTTCAATTCAACACAAGTGCTCTTTATTTCCTTTCGCGTTGGCAATGCCGAGAAGTCAATGAGGCGAGGAATGACAAATGTTCTCACTTAACCCCTCAGAGACATGAAAGTCTCTCCTGCCCTCCATCTTTTAATGTGGGGAGAAATAGGAAGGAAAACATGTTTGACTTTCAGCAGTGCTCGGAACAGGCAAAAGGTGTTTCCACTCGCGTGAACCGGAGTGACCTGACACTTCCTCCCAGAGGAGGGACCAGGGAAGGTGAGGAGGGAGGGGACAGGACTCACCTTCAACAGCCTCGAAAAGCTCCAAGATGCACAAGAATGTGGGAGGCGTTACAGGCTCCCTGGCTGAGTTATGAGCTCCCCCCAGTACAAACACAGAGAAAAAGAAGGACGGGAAGGAAGCTATTCTGCTGCAGTGCCTGTACATCCCATAATAAACACAACAGAGAGCAAAAGGAGAGAAAGAGGGCCTCTCACTCTCCTCTCTGTTCCATCTCCGTCTCATTACAGGGCACGGGGGGGGGGGGTTGTCGTGCTGCTTAAACAGAATTAGGAATGTTCTACTGAGGGAGCCTGTGCTCTAGTCCTCCAACGCAGGGCTCATACTGACCCTTCTCAGACTGGGGACGTTCCCCGGGGGCTTCTCAGGGCACCACGGGCCCAGAGGAGGGGGAGTGGAGGCTCAATCTCCGGGCTCTCTGCCCAGCTCCAGCTCCGGTTCTGTCCAGCTGTGGGGGTGGCCTGAGCACTCTCCCACAGACGGGTCTGTCTCTATAGACCTTGCTACAGAACGACCCCGGAGGCTGCTTGCTCGCTAAAACGCACGCACCTTCCTGTGCAGCGTCACTGCGCGGTGAACGGGCTAGGTTTCACAACCGTTCCATCAGCTTGGGCCTGATGCTGACTAGCCGTGTAATGACATCACGGACATCATACGGCGTGCAGGGCTTTCCGACGTGCCGTCCCATGCAGGCTTCACGGCCAGAGATTAACACTGCCAATATAGTTTAGCGTGAGGCTAATTCAGAGCTGCAAATCCGCTCCCCAAACACTGGATCTGTCTGGGTTGCTGGCTAACAATGTGAGGGAACATCACACCACTATAAGTAACTGCTGGTTGGTCGGGTTGGCGCCGGCCTGCTACCGCTGGGCTTCATCAGCTACTGGTACCCCCCCGCCACACACACACACACACACACACATACCTACCACTCCCCCGTCACCTCTTCAATCATGTCTTTGACGGGGTATAAATGACACACTTGTCATCAACTTTTTCTATTGCTGGTGAAACCAACTGATGCCTTGCAGTTTAACCCACGGTTCATTTTGGTTTTTTTTGTGTTTTATTGTATTGTGTTTTCCGCTGTAGTTTGTCTCGTGTTGTGTTGTTTTTATTGTGTTGTATTGTGTTTCATTGTGTCTCAATCTGTATCATTGTGTTCCATTGTGTTGTATTGTGTCTCATTGCTTTTCATTGTGTTGTATTATGTCTCATTGTTTTGTATTGTGTTTCATTGTATTGTGCGTCATTGTGTCTCATTGCGTGTCTCATTGTGTTTCATTTTGTTGTATTGTGTCTCATTGTGTTTCATTTTGTTGTATTGTGTCTCATTGTGTTTCATTTTGTTGTATTGTGTCTCATTGTGTTTCATTTTGTTGTATTGTGTTTCCGTGTGTTTTATTGTTTCATTTCATTTTGTTGTATTGTGTTTCCGTGTGTTGTATTGTGTCTCATTGTGTAGTATTCTGTCTCATTGTGTTGTATTGTGTTTCCGTGTGTTGTATTGTGTCTCATTGTGTAGTGTTGATGGTGTCACCTCTTCAGGTGGAAGCGCAGGTACTTCAGTATGCTGGGGCTGGGCAGGAAGGTGCAGCTCATACAGGTGAGTATCTGCCAGTAGCGGAGGTGAGCGGCGGTGTGTGGCTGCGGTGTGGAGCTGGTCTGCTTCACCAGCTGGCAGTACACCTCGTCCCGGAGCGGACGCAGGTCCAGACAGGTCTGCAGAACGCCCTGGATCAGAGCCACCGGGTCCCGGGCAGACTCCAGCTGTTGCAGACAGTTGAAGAGCTTGACGGCCTCCTCCCTCACCGTGGCATAGCCCTTACCACTGTGGACTGAGGGGGGGGGGTGGTGGAGTCATACAGGAGAGCAGACAGCAGGGATCACAGTAGATGACAGACTCGGTCATATCTCTAGTCAGTGGACTCGAAGCACAAAGCATCACTGGCTATCTGTCATCATTACTGATCTAAGCAGTTTCCCTCAATGGCCTTGACTGGGTAGCTAGGCAGTCAGACAGAGGCAGTGAGACAGACAGACAAACATGCAGTCAGACAGGCTGACAGATGGGTAAGTGGACGGACAGACAGACAGACTTGCAGACAGACAGGCAGTCAGATAGGCAGACAGACAGACAGACAGACAGGCAGGCGGCAGGCAGTCAGACAGACAGACAGGCCAGTCACTCATCAGACACTGTGTCTACTTGTGTGTCTGTCACAGTAGTTGATTACTGGCATGTCAATGAGTGTGACAGCATGACTCATATTTCACTGGGTGTGTTTAATGGGCTCATTAGTTGGCAGAGGGCACAGGTATACTGTAGGTACTGGGAGGGGCTTACAAGTGTGTTCCAGGCTGCCGTAGGGGAAGGCCAGCAGGGGAGCATACAGCGGGCTCTGGGTGTACTTCAGGATGGGGTTGTGCTGGTAGATATGCTCTATCACCTCAGGGTTGAACTTGCTCTCCTGGATAAAAAAAAGATGAAACCAGACAGACATTATAGAGAGAGAGAGAGAGAGAGAGAGAGAGAGAGAAAGCTGACCTGGGAAAAGCCTTTAACAGGACGTGAGTTCATAGAGGGTGCTGCTAACGGAGGTTGGAGCCTGGCCAGGGAGCAGGAGAACAGATATGAAAGCCCTTCAACACCGGCAAGGTCAACAAAGCCCACCACCGTCATTGACACAGCTTACATTGCATGTGTTGTTGTCAAAGTGTTTGGTACACGTGTGTGCGTCTGTGTGTGTCAGTGCATCTGTGTGTGTGTCTGTGTGTGTGTCAGTGTGTCTGTCTGTCAGTGTGTGTGTGTCAGTGTGTGTGTGTCAGTGTGTGTGTGTCAGTGTGTGTGTGTCTGTGTCTGTGTGTGTCAGTGTCAGTGTGTGTGTGTTAGTGTGTCTGTGTGTGCCTGTGTGTGTGTGTGTCAGTGTGTGTGTGTGTGTCAGTGTGTGTGTGTCTGTGTGTGTGTGTCAGTGTGTGTCTGCTCTGCCACTATGGTATCTTCATGCCAGGGCAACATCCCTCTCATTGACATCCACCTCTCCGCGTCCTGCACCTGTTGACCATTAGTAATATGTTCTTGGCACCCTGATCCTCTCTGGCTACAGAACCACCCCCCGTTCCCACTCCTCTGTGGGGCAAAGGTAACAAATTTCCCTGGTTAACAGAGCAGAATGTCTGTACTGGACTGGGACCATGCAGACTGGTCCAAACTGTCCACTGAACAGACACTTACAGGCTACTCCGACCACGCTTCCACACACACAGCAGGTTGCACAGCAGACTGAACGGGCCACCTGAGCGTTCTAGTCAGTGCTTCCTGTTTAAAGTCATTGGCCCTATTCAGCTTCTGGTCATCAATATGACTGCTGTGTCTATAGATTGTTAGTGACCATGGCAACGACGCAAGGTGAAAGGCATGAATACCTTACAGTCACAACCCATTCACATATACTTCTGAGTAATAAAGGAGGAGAGGGTGAGGTATATGGCCAGTACACCAGTGATAAAAACTAGTTAACCAGTAGTAAAAATGGTTGTGATGTCATACCTGTGGTATATCGTCTCTTATAAACCAGGATGGCTTGAATCTGATTATCTGATCGCTGTGGTATATTAGACCATATGTCACAGGTACGACATAACTTTTTCACTTTTCTCACTTCTTCCTGCTCTAATTGTGTTGGTAACTGGTCTATAATAATGCAGCAATAAGGAATCTCGAGGGCCTTTTTGTGGCCAATACCACACACCTTGTGCCTTATTGCTTAATTATACCACGACTATCAACCAATCAGCAATCAGGATGCAAAACACCCAGTTTGTAATGTGGATTGTACAGTGGACAGACAGCCATAACCTACACACACAACCCAATTTCTACAGGTGATATAGTGTCTGTACTGCTGTCAGTCCACTAGGACACAATGCTGTCTATATAAAGAAAGAAAAACAATGGCATTCATTTATAACCTACAGGATTCAGACAGATCACATATTCTAAAATGGGAATCTTACTTTGTCCTCACTCTCGCTCCCTTACTGTCTCTCTCTTCCTCACTGTCTTGCACCCTAACACTCTCTCCCTCACTGTCTCCCACCCTCACTGTCTCTCTCTCCCTCACTGTCTTCCACCTTCACTGTCTCACACCCTGAATGTCTCTCTCTCCCTCACTGTCTCTCTCCCTCTCTCTCTCTCTCTCCCTCATTGTCTCTCCCCCTCACTGTCTCCTACCTTCATTGTCTCTCTCCCTAACTCTCTTCTCCCTCCCTCTTTCACACACACACACACAAGGCTGAAATGGCCATCTCCCTTCACCTCCATGTCTGGTGGCAGGGGCACATCTACACTCAGAGATAAGCGCTTCTAACACAAAGAGCTCTTCTGTTCATTCTTTCAACCCCTCCCTCCCCTCTCCCCTGTCTCTCTCTCCCTCCCCTCTCCCCTGTCTCTCTCTCCCTCCCCTCTCCCCTGTCTCTGTTCATTTTTACAGTGTTCTCCAACATACAGTGGGAGTGGCTGGCCTTTGTCTCAAGTGTGAGAAGGAGTGTTAGGAGGAGTTGATAAGGAGTGGAGAGGGGAGGAGGACTACGGGTGCAACTCTTTAAAAAATGGGGCCCCCTCCTCCCGTCGAGCTGGGGCTGGGCAGACTGAGAGGGGCAGATTACAGACTCACGCCGAGAGATTAGGAATCGTAGAGGCCAAGTGGGGCAGTGGTTATCTGGCCACCGCTCCGCCTCCCAGAGGGTGGGGTGGGGGGTGATGCAACATGGTCAACCATCCGTCCGCTCAATGAGATTCCAGCACGCACTACTCGCTAGCAACCACTGCTCTAAAAATACAGGAGCCCCTCTCTGTTACACCTCTGAAAAGGCTGGGAATGTGTTTGGGGAATGTACACAAACATAACGAACACATGTGCACGCGCACACACACACACACACACACACACACACACACACACACACACACACACACGCGCGCACACACAATCGACTACTTTAAACACCTTCTGGTGTGATAATAAGATGGCAGGCTGTCAGCACATTGACAAGCATCACCCAAACTCAGAATAGCCACCCAGACTTAACACTGTTGGCGGAGAGAGGTCTGGGTTTTTCTCTCAGACTTTTTCTTAGTGATGAATGCCATCATACTTTATAAATAGGAGAACTAAGTGCACCTCATTCAAGTGAGGCATGTTTCTCTGTGGGTAAACAGACAGACACCCACCCCAGAACCGCTCCAATTACGACACCCTGCAGAACGGCTTCTTCCACCCGTTAGCCCCTCAGGAATAACCGTTCCTTGAAATAGGGCAGGTGGTCCGGTCATGGTGACACGGCGTGCCTGCTCTCCTTGCATTGGATGATGTAATTCCTTGGAGACGGCTGCAGCGGCAGTCCCTGGCAACCCCGAGTGTCTGCGTGGTTGCCGTGGGGACGGAGCGGCGGGAAATGGTAGGTTTTTGCTCTTGCTGCTCTTGTATTTGGGGACCCCCGTCATGGGCCGTCTGGCCGCGGCCTGGTCAGGGGTGACGACGTGCAGACAGTGTGCGGTGGCGCTCGCGCGTGCGCGTCTTACCTCTATGTCTCGGATTAGGAGCTGAGTGGGTGTCTCCACAGGGGCCTTGGTGTCGATGACCTTCTGGATGGCACAGGCCCAGTGCACCGCCTCGTTAAAGTGCCGGGTGAACAGCCTGTAGCAGTGTTTACGACCATGAACTGTGATGCTCCAGTAGCCTGAAAAACACACAGGGAAGTCCATTGGCACCGTATTGTGCAACGAAAGCAAGAGTTAATGTGAGAACACCGAAAGTGAACTTTCCGAGCAAAGCACTGGACAGCCGAAGCCACGTAATAACTGTGGTTTCAGTTTGTGAGGAAGTCCCCCTCCCCCAGTCTCATGCGGTCTGGACACGGGACACCCTACATTATGTGGCGTGATGCTGCTCACCAACTTCCTCTCTCGGTTTTACCGGGGTCAGAAGTCAACCTAACAGGGGCTACTGATTTGATCACCTACGACGGTTAACCTACAGCTCAATCAGGACCGAAGGGCAGGCCCGAAGCTACATGAGTGTTCTGTTCTGCCGGAACAATGAGGTCTGTCTGTCAGCAAGCACAGAGAAAGCCCTCACGCTTCCACAGGATGTACAGGATGGAGTGGAGGCAGGGGAACTACCGGCCAACAGTAAACCCTCAGCGTGTTACCTTATGATCTCACTCAACATACGTGACTTGGCATTCTGATTTGTCCCTGTTGACCTTCTTAGTCACGTACAAAAGACAAGTTCGACTAAACTGTGCGCGCGCTAATGACAGAGGTTTATGGCTCAGGAATTGATTTGGCCCAACTCACCTCAATCCCATCAGGGAAGAGCTGACTGTTGGAGTGGTAGAGGGAGATATTGAGCCTGAAGGGGAACTAGTATTGTATTGGAGGATAAGGAGGAAGCCGTGGATTAGTTCCATAGGCCAGCTGGGAGCCAGCAGTGACACAGAGGGAAAGACAAAAGCACCCTTTAGACCTTCCAGTTCTCTGCAGGAAAGTCCCAGAGCACGGATACTTATTAAGGGGAAAATGTCCTTGTTGTTTCTTAGTTTTCTTTTACAGGTTTTAAGCGGCTGGCTGAAGTCAATCTCTTCCAAACAGACACCGGGGCGTCTTGTATACATGAGTGTTGTCTGAGTAACTGAAGAACTCCCGGCCTCTCTGTCCTCACAACACAATAACCTTTGGTCTGAGTTCCCCCGGCGATTCCTGTTAGCCGGGCAGTTCAATGGTCACGGTGCTGATGATTCAGAGAGGCAGCCTGGGCCTTCAACACTTCCTCTACTGTGGACTGGACTCACAGGATGAAAATCCCCAAATCCTCCACCGCTTTCGCATCTTTACCAATATTTGATCACTGAACCGCAGAAGGATAGGGGACCAGTATGGGCCTTGTTATGTGGAGCTTAGCTATCCAAACAGGGCATGTGGAAAGTCTTGGAGTTAGTGTGTATGAGTCAGTGTGTGTGTGTGTGTGTGTGTGTGTGTCCATACGCCCTGGTATGCATTTTTGTGTTGCGTGTGTGTTAATGCATGTTGTGTGTGTGTGTGTGTGTGTGTGTGTGTGTGTGTGTGTGTGTCACTCACCAGTCTCCTTGTAGGTGTGTTTGTCAGGCCAGACGACAGAGCAGAGGTTGTTCAGCACCAGGGTCCCCAGCCTGACGGCTCCTCTCTCTGATCCATTGTAGTAGTCCAGAGAGTCTTGGCTCAGGACAAACCAGTAGCGCCTCTGCTTTATCCAGCCTCCATGCACGTCCCGAAAAAGCCAGCCTGCACGCACGCACACACACACAGACCTTTATTGGATGTAACATGACTAGGTTCCCTCACAGCTGCTGTCAGAGCGTCACAGTTATTTTTCCATATAAAAAAACAACACACGTTTTAATACAAAGTCATCTGGATAGAGCTTTCAGAGGTCTGCACTGAAGTGCTCTGCAATGCAACAAAACAGGCCTGTGGGTCGTTATGAAGTTAGTCTGGTTCTATCTGCCTTGTGCCCTGTTGCTGGTGAGGATGGGTGGTTCACTAGTTCTGTTTCAGCTTTATGATGTAAATATGATTCATACACCTCAACGTAACTCTACAACATCCCTGATTCACCAGTTCAGTTTCAGCTTTATGATGTAAATATGATTCATACACCTCAACGTAACACTAAAACATTCCTGGTTCACCAGTTCAGTTTCAGCTTTATGATGTAAATATGATTCATACACCTCAACGTAACACTAAAACATCCCTGGTTCACCAGTTTAGTTTCAGCTTTATGGTGTAAATATGATTCATACACCTCAACTTAACACTACAACATCCCTGGTTCACAAGTTCTGTTTCAGCTTTATGGTGTAAATATGATTCATACACCTCAACTTAACACTACAACATCCCTGGAAAGTAATTTTGGATGAAATTGGAAAGAGGAAAGGATTTCAGTGACTTTGAAAGAGGGTCAGATGGCAGGAGCTTCAGTCACAGAGACTGCTCAACTGGCTGATGTTTCAATACGAACAGTGACTAAAGCGTCATCTGCATTTAGATCCATGGGAAAGACATCAGGAAACTGGTTCAGAAATTGTGGATTGAGAAAGCGCACATTCGATGACCATGATGCTGTATTACTGCGATATGTAAGGAAAAACAGAAAAGCAACTCTTTCCCAATTATACAGACAGGGATATTATCATAAGGCTGTAGTGCATAAACCCCTCATTACAAAGGTTTTTCATTTCATTTGTCACCCATCTATATATTCCATGTATATCATAGGTATGTGTGGTGTGTGGTGCGTTACCCCTTTAAGACTCATCTAACATCTAATGTAAAACACTACAATTGTCCTTGGAGGGTTAATCAGGCTGGGAATAACTAAGAGGTTGAACCTAACAAAAATGAAGGATGTCTCTAACGCGCTGAGCATGTTAAAAATAACAGCCACTAATGGCCCAGTCAGACATTAAGCCCAACGAGATAATTACAGCTGTAGAAACGGCTGGAAGAACAGAGCCGCTGGTGGTGAAGCAGGGAGAGAGCTGCCGGGGCGGGCTTTCGTTGACGCCCAGACACATAAGGAGGTAGGAAGGGAGAGAGAAGTAGGAAGGGAGAGAGGCTGACACATTCTCCAGAGTCTCTTCACCTCCAGACGACTGTCCTGTCACATCAGACAGGCTCTCATGAACTAGGTGGCGTTCTGAAGGCACAAAACCAGACAAAATGCTTTGAAACCCACCTGAATTTGTCCAACAAGAATGCACATTTTAGTTCCGTGCCGTTGCCAGTCTGTTGGTGTTTGGTGCCTGGTGAACAGCCCCATGGTCTGGCATGACAGTCCACATGAAGGGGACGTACTGCCAACCCCGCCCAGGGAGGGTCCTGCGCCCGTGTTCCAAACACCTGACCAGCCATGCAATGCCACAATGGCTGTGTTCCGAAATAACACACTATCCTCACAGCTTAGGGTCAAAAGGAGTGCACTACATAGAGAACAGGGTGCCGTTCAGGACACAATGTGGGCAAATTGTTCCATCTAAATATTTTATCTGTTAGGATAAATAAACCGGTTGGGCCAGGCTCTGCTCAGGGGCTGCCAGGAAAGAGATAGATGGGGGTGTGAGAGGGAGATGGGGTTGAGAGGGAGAGATGGGGGGTGAGAGAGAAAGATGTGGGTGAGAGAGAGATGCAGTGAGAGGGAGAGATGGGTGGTGAGAGCGTTGGTGGGGGTGGGAGGGAGAGGGTGAGAGATGGGGGTGAGAGAGAGCTGAGGGGGAGAGATGGGACAAGAGCTGGGGGTGGGGGGGGGGC
>JACXGI010008685.1:0-32764 GCA_016801175.1 Esox masquinongy
GGGGGGGGGGGGGGGGGGGGTTATTAGTTAGGGTGTTTTTTGGGTGCATTTTGGCTTGCTGTCGTCGTTGTTGATGATCCCTTAATGACGCAAGTATTCTTTGTAATTCTTGTTGGAGGTGTATTGCTATTCATGTTTCAATGATGTACAGTCTAACTCCATTGTGAGCTATTTGTGTTATGAGGTCCCACTCAATGTTTAGTTGAACTCCCGAAAACAGTAAGGTGACTGAAATTAGGATGTGAGGTGTAGTGTGAATGATACTTCTGAGCGTGTGCATGTATGTATGTGTGTGTGTGTGTGTGTGTGTGTGTGTGTCGTTCCATGTTCAAATAGTACAGCGTCCCCAAATGGCACTCAATTCTCAATGAAGTGTGCTACTGTGTAGGATGTAGAATGTCATTCGATACTGAACTTTATTATAGTAGACCCAACTCTGTTCAAGGTCTTCTTGGTGTATGGCATGGCATGGTTGTTTTACATTTTAATCGATTAAATATTTTAAAATACATTGCTCGTACAAAGGTACATGCAAATACACATGGACAGTATAAATGTGATGGGATACCGTCCTTAACAATTGTATATTGTTCGTATACCACCAACACTTGAGGTGCCTTATTACAATTATACAATGGCAAGTAACGCATTAGAACAGTGCACTAGTTCCATTTTTGTCAAAACCATTGTATACAAACGGCCTTAAACACCATGGCTGTCATCCAGTCAGCATTCACGTATCTAACTAACTAGTTTAAAATCTCTTATATCACCAATCTCAGCCAGTTTTTATATTATGGGTTTGAACCACCTGGTATCTAACACAGAATCGGTCACTTATATTAATTAACAGAAAACCAACAGGCTCCAGACATTGTAGGGTAAGATTTGAAAAGCCCTTGACTACGTTTGTAATGAATAATAATTGAAAATAATATTTACAGAATATGATTTTCTTATATACTGTGTAGTGCTTTCCATTACAAGTAGAATCTCAAAAATGCTTTGTCAAACATCAAACATTGGCGGTACTGTATGACGATACACATTGAATTGAAGTAGAAATGTTTACATGCCTGCTTGCGGACAACACACACTCTCACACACACACACACACACACACTCTCAATGGTTCTCCTGGCTGCACTTGCCTGCTGCTTATACCCATGTACACGCCCCCCCCACACATACGCACACATTCATACATCCTTACACACTGGTCGAAGGTGTCTCTAGGCTGCACTTGCCTGCTCTGCAATAGTAGATGAATGCTCAAGGCAGGAGGCCTGTAAACCTACAGCGCACACACACACCCACACGGATACACACCAATGCACACACTAATCCTCTTGGGCATGGGCGAATTTAGGGCAAGCCTGATTAGTGCTGCGCTGCAACTGCTTATCATCCCCAAGCAGGGGAGAGAGAGAGAGAGAGAGAGAGAGAGAGGGAGGAGGAGAAGAAGAGGGGGATGCATTTCTATACCCCTGAACACCCTGTCCCAAGAGAGAAGTAGAGAAAAAAACTAATTAGAAAGAAAAAGTGAGGGAGAGAAAGAGAGTAATGACGAGAGAGGAAGAGGTTTGAATACTGATGCACCTCTCTGAACCCGTCTCCCCTACATCGCCTCTGTGACTTCCTTCCTCTCTCTCTGTTCCTGTCTCTCCCCTACCTTGCTTCCTTCCCTCTCTCTCTTACCTCTTCATCTTAATGTCTACTAATCCCTTGTCTCTAGAGGGTGTGTGCGTGTGTGTGTGTATTGCTAACTGCCCCTAAGGATGGGAACTCAAATGCAGGTCTGATATCATATCATGGCGGTATATTTTTGATGTTTTAACCTACTGATGTGTCATAGTCTCATGTACTTAGCCACGATGACTAACAAATGTGAATCAGTTTAGAACGTTTACTCTACAGGAATCACCAGACATACAGGGCATTCAGCCTGGTCTGTATTATCTCTGGCACTTGTTTTTCTGGTGGTCGATCATTTGTTCTTGCAATTAAAGTATGTACCTTTTTGATACCAAATGTATACATAAACATTTTTGCCTGTTTTTGGATGGTATAATAGCTGTAGGCGAGTCAAACCCATATTCAGTGGTATGCGTATTGTAGCAGATGCAATCTTTGGGATAAACAAAAATGAAAAACAAAAATGTTCAACCTCTGTTTTTTTTAAGGTGGTGCATTGATGACATTGCCGCATAACTCCTACTTCTGCTATAATATCAAGAGCTCACTGCTGCCTATCCTTCACTATTTGCATACAATGCAAGCCGTAGAGCTTGGTAAGAAAATGGCACTTATTTACTCAAATACACACAGACAAACACACACACCAGAAACCGGATGTGTTTGGAAAGCCCTCCTCTGTCATTGATCAAATTAAATACAACTAAGCACACTTTAAGTGACAATCACTGCTGTTGACCAAACACACATGCATGCAAACTCACAAACACACACACATTCACTCATGAAGGCTCATGCCTACACACGAAACATTGGCTCAGGGCTTGTAGATTATTTTATAAAACATGTTACTAAATAAAAGCATAGTGGAACCTCATTAATATAATAATCATATTACATTATAATACCTTGGATAGATGCTTACTCAGCTGCAGATGTGATGAGGATCAGGGAGAGAGGGTGAGTAAAGATAAAGAGGAGGTAAGGGGGAGAGGAGAGAGGGGTAAAAACACTCTTTAGCCAGCTGTGTCCTGTCTCAACAAAGGATGTTCAGCTTGTGTGTGTGTTTGTGCGTGCACATGTGTGTCCAATGCCTGTCTATGTGGGGACCTAAGTTTGCAAAAAGATAGTAAAACATGGTCTCCACTAGGGAAAATTATGTCATTGATAGTATTATGTAATATTATATATTCATATGTTTAATATATTTTCATGTTATATTTAGGAAAAAACAATTGGGAATAGAGTTCAAATTGTGGTTACTTTTTGTTTTAGGCGTTACCGGTATGGTTTAGCATTAGGCATCAGGGTTTGGTCGAGTTTAGACATCAAAGTTAAGTTATTGAGGTTAAGGTTAGGGTTAGGTTTATGGCTCAGTAATAGGGAACATGTATATCTGAGTCAGGGTAAGGTCTCATGTCCCCACAAGTATAGAAAGACAAACGAGTGAGTGTGTGTCCTAATAGCAGGAAACAGAATCAACATGCAGGATACAGATAGGGCCAGGGTAGGCAACCCTGATCCTGGCCAGCTGCAGGGTATGACTGATTGTCATTTAACCAACATGGAAGACCAGGTATGCTCAATTGAGTCAAGCACTGAACTAACTGATCAACTAAGCTAATGACCAAAAATGTATTACATTTAAAAACATATTTTTTCTCATGGCTCGTGCCACTTTCGCAGCAGACATGGTGAGCAATGTTTGGAACAATGGATGACACTAACATCATCGTATCAAATCGCAATTAGTAAAGAATCGATGCATACTGTAACATCTTGGGACATACAGTAAGTATCATTATAGTGTCGTATCTTGTGGTTCTTGGCAATTCCCAGCCCAACTTAAGACCGTCTATTGCATAGTAGAGTAGAGCTTTTATGATCCCCAAGGGGGCAATTCATTTATACAGCACAACAGTAAGAATAAAATACTTTTCTAGTTGAAACCAATGGGATGCACCCTGGTTCTGGTATCCAGGAACACGGTTGAGTCCAGTTTACTCTAATGACAGAATACCCTCACCCATTCTGTCCCTCATCCCTCTTTCTCGATTTCACTTTCTCTCTTTAATCGTTCATTCATTACACATTAAACATGAAAGGGACACTGGGAGGGAATTTAAATAGTTGGAGTGTTTGTATGTGGGTGCGTGTGTGCGTGCATGTGTGAGTGTGTGTGCGCACGTTTGCGTGTGTCCTGCGGGTTTAATAAACTATGTTCTGACTGGTGCTGCAGGGACACTGCAGGACAATCTAGCATTAGGCAGAACCAGGGATGACTCCCAAAATGACTTTCTTTTCCCGTTATAGTCCACTCCTTTTGACCAGAGACCTAGTGCCCTACATAGGGAGAAGGGTGCGATTTGAGACACTCAAGAAAGGAACCAGGAAATGGGGTCAAAAAACATACTTGGGTGATTGATGAATTATGTAATCCATTCCTCAACCTGTCAATAAACCAGACACCATAGAGAAAAGGGTGAGGAGAGGGAACGATGGGAAGCAAAGAAAAGGGTGAGGAGAAAAGCAAAGAGGAAAGGACAAAGGTAAGAAATATGGAGCAGAGGCTATTCCGATCTCAGTCGCACAGGTTTGGAGTTACTGTGGCGTACTTGATTTGATGGTTATTTGCATCATGGGCCGATTAGTTTTGCAGTGGTAAAATTTGCTAGGTCTCCATACAGCTGCATCACTGAGACCAGGTGGTCAAATCCTAGACGTACCGATCTGACAATGCCTGGGGCTCCAGCATTGGGTGATGCAAGTTGGCTCAGAGCAGGTTGATGTCAGACAAGGCTGCTGTGTCTCATCACTCTCTAGCGACTCCTTGTGGTTAGTCACTTGCCCATGAGCTCAATCATGGTTGTTGCCGGTGGAATGCTTTCTCCTACAGTGGGCATGTGCTAGCTCAAAACTTCCTGGCTAAGCGAGCCGTGGGCTTCGGTGGAAACTTTTTGGTCTTTGCACCTTCTGTTTGCGATTCAATAATGGCAAGATGGACATTGGGAGATTGGGATGGACAAGAAGAAACATTTGTATAAAAAAACATTTGTTTGTATGTACTGGCATTAGATATTGTCAAAGCAGCCTCTGTTCTTCCTAGGTTCCACACAAAACACAAAACATGAAGGTAGCAAAACACATGTTGATAACGCAAAAATACAAAAGTGTGTATATTAGCCGGTTGAGTCATAGCCTGTCTTTCCACTTGGGTCTATTGAGAATTACTGTGGGCACAGTGATTGCTTTGTGATTGCTTGGCTCAGATTGCATAGGTTTGATCACCAGTGATGACAAGGCAGCCAACAGGGAGGGGATCAGAGAGCTGGTGGTGTGGTGCCAGGACAACCTTGATCAAATTAAATACAATTAAGCACACTTTAAGTGACAATCACTGCTGTTGACCAAACACACACGCATGCAAACTCACAAACACACACACATTCACTCATAAAGGCTCATGCCTACACACGAAACATTGGCTCAGGGCTTGTAGATTATTTTATAAAACATGTTACTAAATAAAAGCATAGTGGAACACTCATTAATATAATAATCATATTACATTATAATACCTTGGATAAATGCTTACTCAGCTGCAGATGTGATGAGGATCAGGGAGAGAGGGTGAGTAAAGATAAAGAGGAGGTAAGGGGGAGAGGAGAGAGGGGTGCGCATGTGTGTCCAATGCCTGTCTATGTGGGGACCTAAGTTTGCAAAAAGATAGTAAAACATGGTAGCCACTAGGGAAAATTATGTCATTGATAGTATTATGTAATATTATATATTCATATGTTTAATATATTTTCATGTTATATTTAGGAAAAAACAGGCAATTGGGAATAGAGTTCAAATTGTGGTTACTTTTTGTTTTAGGCGTTTTTTGTATAAAAAAAACGTTTGTTTGTATGTATTGGCATTAGATGTCATCAAGATGATGGAGTGTCAAGAACGCAGCTTCTACCCCCAAAGCCATAATGTTAATTACTCAGTGGCCACCCACACTGCCCACATGGTCCCCTTTTGGCACTAAGCATTTAGTACTAGTGTTAATTTGTTATTCATTATTTATATATTTCTACACACACACACAAACATACTCCCAAGTCAACCTGACTGAAAGTGTATGTAACAACGTACAGAATTCAAAGGACCACGGATAAAAAAAAGTGAAGACAGAGTCATGTTATGACAGCCTCTGAGTTTTATGGAGAAAAGTGAGGACTCTGAATGAAAGACTAAGTAGGTCAACTGTCTGAAGAAGTGAAGGGAGCAAGGAAAGGACTGACGCTGCTTTTTCTCGGCTTTACTAGAGCAAATGACAAATGGAAAAAGAAGGGGAGGGATAGTAGAAACAGTTGTATAGGAGTGAGCTCTGTTTCTCTAACCCCCCACCTCTATTTGTTTTTCCTTTACTCCTCTCCCACTCTCCTCTGCTTCTCTCTCTCTTCGATGCTCTCTATTCTCTCTACTTATCTTCTCTATATTCCTCCATTTCTTATCTGTCGTCCTTTCTAGCCTCAGTATCACATTCCTCTTCCTCCTCTGTCTTTTGCTTTTCCTACCCTCTCAGTTCTTCCTTATTTTTCTGTGGTCAGTTATAGGGACAGTTTGGTCTGTGTGCATGTGTGTGGGAGGGGCAGATGGCATAACTCTAGGAGCTGGAATCACAGTGGGTGTGAAGTGTATTTTTGTTTGTGTGTGTGTGTGTGTGTCTGTGTGTGTTTGTGTGTGTGTGTGTGTGTGTGTGTGTCTGGGATGTCACTTAGAGGGATAGCACCCAAGGACATTTGTCTGGAACTTTTGTCCTTGCCTTTGGCCCATGTCAGAACCATGAACGTCTGTGAGTCTATGTGTGTGTTTGTGTGTGTGTGTGTGTGTGTGTATGTGTGTTCCTGTGTGTGTGCGCGGGTGCAGCCGAGCTGTCAGGAACAGATGGACAGATGTTAGCTGGATGAGTGAAAGAAGAGAAGAAGGAAGGAAGGAAGGAAGGGGGGATACGTGTGAAGTAGGTGGAAGGGAGAAAGTGGAGGAGAAGAGGGTGTTATAGAGGCTGGCAATTTATTAGATAGATGTATAGATCAAGTGCACCGGCTGGTACTCTGTGTGTGTGTGTGTGTGTGTGTGTGTGTGTGTGTGTGTGTGTGTGCGCGCATGCCTGAGTATCCCATTGAATACCTCACAGTCCAAATACACAATATACTGTATTAGTTTAGCAAAATAAATAGTTAATAAGTAACTATTATTAGCGATTCAAAGTTCTATTGGAGGGTTTTATGATCCCTCTATCAGTTATAGCCTGGCTGGTAGAATGCTAGAATGCTAAAATCTGGGCTGACATTCCAGAATCCTAGACATTCCAGAACAGAACACATGTTCATCTGGTCACCAGGGTGTTTCAGTGTTCTTCAGTGAAGCCAAAGCCTGCGGGTCTTTACTGCTAAACATGGTGTTGGTTAAAGGCCTTATCAAGGCTTTGTCGGCACAGCCGATTTTTGAAGAGTTTCCACTAGCTCTGTTTAACGCAACTAAATCAGATCAGCTTGTCCTCCACCCCCAGACTTCACCGTTAACAAATTGTGGGAGAAATGCAAAACTGACTCCTGATCATCGTCTTACCTCTCTCATTTCCAGCCATTTTAGAAGTGTCTATTGATCATCTGAACCTAGATCAATCAATGGCAATGGTTGTTATTAGACAGGGTGTAAATAAGGCAGTGAAGAAGCAGCCCTTATGGAGATTTTTTTTTACCCTTTATTTTTGTTTGGTAACAGGTTACCTTACTTTGAAGTGCTTAACTACAAGCATCATCCGGACAATGCAGAACAATTAAAGAAAATTTGAATAAAATAATTGAACACAATATATTACCGAGGCATTTTGAAGATTGACAATAAATGTCAATAGATAAAAAACATTATTTTATGTTGTTACGGTGTTTGTCTGAAAATAAGCTATAATGTTACTCATGTGATTACATCTGTCATAATTTTCAAAGTTAATGTCTTAATAGATTAATTAATAGAAGGGCCCATTTGAGTCTGTGGGTGTGTATGTACAGAGTATTAGCCAGGTATTAATGCAGTGTTCTGTCTGTCACACAACGGTTACACAATCTCCTGGGTGTATGTGCTAAAACAACAACCAAGTTACGCAGTCTCCTTTCATCTCCAGGAATTATGGACAGTACTTAACCTCCCGTCGTGATTGTGTGTGTGTGTGTGTGTCTATTTTTTGTTGTCGGGCGTGTGTGACACCTGTACGTTTCAGTCCACATTCCAAGAACTGCACCACAATTTTAAAAGAAACAAATAGACTGAAAAAGTTTCATTGGGAGATTCAGATTTTTTGGGGTGTTTTTTATTTTATCCCTTATTTTACCAGGTAAGGTGATAGAGAATACATTAATAACCTGGTGTGCAAAAGGTTTACCTGTCTTTCTCCAGGACAGAACATATTTTTCCCCAGCGGGGATTCGAACTAGCAATCTTTGGTTACTGGTCAGATGCTCTAAATACTAGGTCACCTGACAACATTTAAAACATGTTTAAAAAACTCACCTGGACCAAACTCCAATTTCCTATCTGTAGTTAAACCAACCCTCTCTCTCTTTCATCACTCTGACAGATTTGAACAATATGCTGGGGCCGAAGAATTACAACGGAGTGGCGAACTTCAGCACCTTTCTATTAGACCGTTCGTCAGGGGTTCTCTTCCTGGGTGCGAAAGATGCCATATTGGCTGTGGACACCAACAACCTTGCACAGAAATCAGACCCGGTGAGGGAGTGTGTGTGTGTTAAGGGGAGGGAGGGTTTGGTGTTTTTTTGTGTGTGTGAGTGAAACTGAAAAGATCAAAATGCCTTGAAATCTGTCTTTCTTCTCACTGGTCTTTTCCTATCTTTCACTCTCTCTTTTTAGATTGTGTGGGATGTTCCTGATGACAAGAAGAAGTCATGTATGGCCAAGGGGAAAACAGAGGTAAGAAATGTGTTTGCACGCGGGTGCATTTGTGTGAATTAATATCTTTTTAGGCTTGTGCATTTGGGTGTCTTGTGTGCATGTGTTTAGTGAATGGCATTTCTGAGTATTTGCCTGTTTGTGTGTGTTTGTGTGTGTAGGCTTGGTACGTTGTGTTGCAGTATTACAGTGTGAGTCCTGACCCGACAGCAGACAGAAGCTGTCCTCTTTATTGACTACAGCGCGAGCGCACGCACGCACAAACACACACACACACAAAAACATGCACATACACGGAATGAGACAGAGCGTAGCAGTACCAGACAAATAGCACTGACTGGGGTACTAAATACAATAATGCCATTGAACCACATGTAGTCATGAATACATCATGGAAAACGCTATGCACATATCATCTACAGGGGATGGAGGGAGGGAGAAAAGAAGGGAAAGAGGGAGGGTGGGGGAGGCAGAGGGAAGCAGGAAAGAGGTTAGAACACAACATGTTGTTGTGCATTGATACGTGGTTAGCACGGAGAGAGAAGAGAGAGACTTGTCTTTTAACAAAGTCCATTTTTTGCAGATGTATGCAGATGTATAATTACCGTACATGAAGCAACAATAGAAAATTCACTGTGAAAACCAATTGTTTAGGATTTTAACACGTGGTGTAACTAAACACTATTCTGTAACACTTTTTAAACGTATCAGTGCATTTAGAATTTTTATGAAAATATATGGGTTTAGAAAATAAACACCAGTACATATTTATTCAGCACCATTTAACTTCTAAACATTAAACACTGTGTTGTTTTAAGGATGTTGGATGGATCCCTTAGTTGCCAATTTCCCAACATGGCTTGCAAGTGAATTTGAGTTACTCATCCATGACTGCATTTGTTAATGAAAAAGACACAGTTGTTACATTAAATAACTTACTCTCTTGAACTGTTCATTGAGAGACTGCCTAATTGATTTTGTTTTAATTAAAATCAGACCTTTTATGACCACATACATTACATCACATAAGGCGTTTTGCTGTGACCTTGTTATATCTGGCATTGTTATGTGTTAAACTGGCTTGGTGGCCACATCAGACGTGCAAGTCACAATATCGTGGTGTATGAAGGGATTTGTAATTCCTATCAAAATCCGGGCCAGAGTACCATGTTTAACAATTCTATCACTAATGGCCTGCACTCAAGATAATTAATGTGGGATTAACTAAAAATACTATGTTAACCAACTAATCTTGTACAACACTTGCATTAAATCCAAGCCCTTATTTTTAAACTAGTGTTTAAAAGCTGAGTAATTGTGAGTTACAGGTGTTCTGCTGGTTGTAAAATAAATGGGAAAAGATTACTATCTGGTTTAATCTTCCATTTTAAGTGCCATTAATGTTAATTTTAGACACTTTGATTCAGTTTACAAACGTCACACATAATTTTTTTATGGTGTACTGCCATTATTTTAGTGATTTTATATTTTAATTCAAATGTATAGTAACAGTGTGACAAAATTGAAGGTACACTGTGTAGACTCCTGCCTCTTCAATTTACCAGACTGAATTTTAGACATGACACAACTTAACGAATAGACTGGAATAGTCATAACAAGTCCAGGGTGGTATAGGGTGGGAAGGACAGTACTGCGTGTGTCTAAAGCGAGTATGAAGAGATTACAAGTCAATGCAAACTGGCAGGCTGGCAGGTGGAGGTTCAATTTGGGTATTCAGACTTCTCTTCTTCATTTCTGGTAATTTCCACAACAGGAGAGAACATTTCAATGGGGAATATGTCAGGCACTCTAAACAGCTTTGTAGGGAAGAAAATTGTGTTTTACTCATTCATTAAGGTGTTTATGCTACTAGTACAGTGCAAATCTTACATATGGTTCCTTTAAGGAAAAACTTGGCTTTGCACTAACTTGATGAACATGGCCTTGTTATTGAAAGAGTGCCAGGTCCAGACAAATATCAGGGCCAGACAAATATAAGACAACATTAGAGACACATATTTCCCTCAGATCATACAGACCTTTAAAGAATTTGAAATCAAATGAAACATTGACACACTCATAATATTATGCGTACCACAATGTACAATCACAGCAGCATGATTTGTCACTCATTGCCTTTGGAGAAGGGCAACCAGTGGAGCATAAACAAGTTTCATTTTACTTTTGTTTCCTCTCTTATTTGATTTAAGTTTAATTTTCCCACTTGTTTGGCCATGTAAACAAATTCCCCATGCCAATAACAGCCCAGTAAAATTGACATTTAATTAATGGAGAGATGATAAGGAGACAGAGAGATGGAGAGAGAGACATGGAGAGGGTGATAGAGAAAGAGAGGAGAGTAAAAAGGAGAGTGTGTGAGAGAGAAGGAGATGTAGAGGGAGGAAGAATGAGGAGGACATGTTGTTTTTTTTTGATTAGTGGATGGCAAACAGAAAGAATGAGAGAGAAACTGAAGGAGAAAGGGAGTGAGAGGAACAAGAAGGATAGTAGTTATGTTGTTTTGTCTGTATAGTTGCAGTCAGTAGTCTGAACAGGAAAGAACCTTGGAGATGACCTGAACAGGAAAGAACCTTGGAGATGACCTGGGAATGGGTGTGTATGTTTTTGTGTGTGATTATGTATACACTAGTGAGTGTTTCGGACCCTCCATAGGGCTGTTCAGAACTACCACTGTTCCCTACCCTTCATTTCTTGACTCACTCCCAAAAATGCTCCCCAATTCCCACTATTGTGTTCTACTTTTGACAGGCCTCATATTCAGTGTTTCCTGTGAATGGGGTCTCTGTGTACGCGGGAACATGGCCTTTAAAATGTGCAATCCTTTTAACTTGCGCTGTGTTTATACCCTTTGAGTTTCGCCAAGGACACCAATGGATATCCATGCCGTGGTTGAGAAGGTGAATCAGATGGGGGTTCAAGTGGGAGGGGCATGGGAGGTGGACTAATGTTGGTTTGGGGGTCCTTCAATAAAAGGATGGGGTTAGTGTTGGGGGTCCTTCAATAAAAGGATGGGGTTATAGGAGTGTCACATGACTGTCACCAAAGGGAGTCTCTGGTTTCTTTTTGCAATTATCAATACATCAGTGTTCTGCTCATCTACTGTGCCATGGTGTTCTCAGTACTGTGCCTCTTTTAAAGGGTCAGTCCGCAGTTTTGATGTGGACCTTTTAGAGGGGCGGCTGGAGGCATTTTCACAGTTTTTAATTAGTGGACAGAGCTGTAGATGCAAGGAGTGAACCTCCATGATATTTAACAGTGTCTTGACTATTTATTTGTTGTTGTTTGAGCTGCAGATGGCCCCTTTTACTTATGTATTACAGGGCTCCAGACTGCAAGCATTCATATATTCTGTTGCGTTGAATTTGCATTTCAAGGTTTTTTTGTCACTTTAGTACATATGGCACATTCCACATGGCAGCTATATCAAAATTAAAATCATTATTTGGTCAAGCAGTAAATTAGTTTACTTTATTGTCATGATTACTAAACAAAATGTTTGTTCAGAACATGTTTTACTGGGACATGCGGCTGTTTGTTAAGTGATGCACTTTCACGCATCTTTCTCTATTCCTTGAAATAAAACTCAGGGAGAGAACATACACTATTGTTCAAACGTTTGGGTCACTTAGAAATGTCCTTGTTTTTGAAAGAAAAGCACATTATTTGTCCATTAAAATCAATTTGATCAGAGAACATCAATTTAAACATCAATTTGAGCAGAAATACAGTGTAGACATTGCTAATGTTGTAAATGACTATTGCAGCTGGAAAGGACTGATTTTTAATGGAATATCTACATAGACAGACAGAAGGTCAGAACAATCGAGGGATTAATTTGCAAATTCTAACATTTTTCCAATAAAAATCTGTCCAACGTTGGTGCTTGTCATCAGATAGCAGTTTTCAGAAAACAGGTTTCAATGCTACATTATGCCAGAATCAAAATTTATACTGAACATCTCTGGAAAAAAGTTGTTGATGCTTATCAGTCTGCGAAGGGTTACAAAGCCATTGTTAAACCACCAAACCACTGACCGAGCAATATCATGCAGATGAAGAAAGTTTGGAACAGGAGGGAATCTTCCCAGGAATGGTCGTCCTCATAAAATCTCAGAGAGCGAGGCGTAAAATTATCCAGCAAGTCATAAAGAACCCTAGAAAAACATCCAGGGAACAGCAGGCATTTTCCAGGTCAGCTGCATCAGGACCTTGACAACTTGCCATCATTGAGGACACCATGATTTGTTTTTGTAACTGAGAATTCTACTGGAGAATGTCAGGCCATCATCTTGTGAGATGATGCTGAAGTGTTGCTGGGTCATGCCGCACGAGAATTATCGGAAACACACAAGCAAATCTACATTTGAATGGTTGAACAACAAGTAAGTGCCTTGGAATGGTGAGGTAAAATTCTAGACCTTAACCCCATTGAGATATTGCGGCAGGACTTAAAACGAGAAATTCGTGCTCAAAAACCAACAAATGTCACTGAGTTAAATCAGCATGGAGGAGTGAGCCTAAATTCCTCCCGGAGTTGTGACAGACAGATCAATAACTACAGGAAGCGTTTGATTGCAGTTATTGCTGCTAAAGGTGGCGTAACCAGTTTTTGGTGGTGATTTAAGGAGGCAATTACTTTTCCACATGAGGGCATTGGGTGTTCAGTAACTATCTTTACTAAATCAATGAAAGGTTTATCAAAATGTGTGTAGTTTCGGTTAGTCCAGCAGTCTAAGTCACTGCCTCTGGCACACATGTACGCTGCAGCGTGGATTTGAATCTCTCCCAATGCACATATTTTTTGTTAAACATATTGTTTCTACCTTACCACACATAAAAACAAGAAAAGAAGCCAGCCAAGGTCAGTCAGCCCCCAATTAGAAGGGATGAATGTTGTTGCCCTCACTGGATTTGAACCTTTGTCTCCCATGTGAGAGTCTGTGTCGTTAACCACTACGCCACAAAGCTTTACATATGCTGTGTGCCAGTATGGCGTCTTGAAATTAGATCATTCTGTGTATTAATTTTGTCACACATTATCAACACGCCAAGTTTGAATATTTCGCTAGACACCATTAAGCATTGTGTTTAACTGACTAACGTTTCTTTTTATGTTTACTTCCACCACAAATAGCAACTAAGAACTGTATGGCTTTTGCCACTGGCCGTTTTAACAGCTTATTAGCCAGTAATAGGCTTACTAGTAGGCCTATCTACTAACTTACTACTTGGAATAGTCATAAGAATTGAGCAATTGCTAGCGAGACTTAAGATGAACTTTACACTGTCAAAGCTATTTCATTTCATGGCACAACAACGCTTGTTTTTCCTTCATTCGTGAATGACATTGATACAATAACTATCAATATAAGTGACGATAACTGACTTTTTCGTCAAGTGAAAAGATGAGAGAATCGTGGAAACCCCTCCTCTTTTACTGTGCAAGGGTTTGTGAGCTACTGTATATTAGGCTAACCCAAAAAGCATGCACGGATGCGTACTTCAAAAATCCACCAGAAATAGTCTGAATATAATCGTAAACAATTTTATTTTAGGCTTACTATAACGTAGCTTCTGAAGGTTGTGACCAGTTTTTGTGTATCCTGAACAAATCCTAATGCATAATTTGCTTTGACACAAACACTGGTCCCCTGCGTGAGAGTCTGTGTCGCTAACCACTACACTATTTAACAAGGGGTAGTCAGTCAGTCACTCACTCACTCAGTAAGAGACATTCGCTCTTCTTGGCCAGCTCCGGTTACACGGTCCGGCAGAAATATCTTTAAAAGTACAGTCAGCAGATAGATGGGAGAATGTTGTTTTGCAGTATGACTGAGCAAAATTAAAACTCATATAATTGGATAACGTTCTTGAAACCCATATGAATAATAGTAACAACGCAAATGGCATATACTATTATTACATTATTACTGTATTACTGTACACATCCTGAAAATAGAACAAATAACAAGTCTGTGGTGAATTGTACTTACTCACGCCCTGTCCTCTGTCTCCCCCTGCAGGGCGACTGTAGAAACTACATTCGCCTCTTGGAGTTCATCGGAGATGGGCAGATCTACGCTTGTGGAACCTATGCGTTTGACCCACAGTGTGCCTTCCTGGTGAGTTTCCAGCTTTAACATTTTATAGATCACATACACATGGTAGCCAATGTTTTGCTCATACTAGTTAGCACACATTTACACACTAAAATGACCTACACACACTTGATGTGTTGAATTGACAGGCGCAAAGAAGCAAAGACCTGCACACACACATTTTATTTCTCTCTTCTCATGTTCTTTGTTTCTTTTCTCTTCTGTCTATTTTCTCTCTTTCAGAACATGTCTTCACTCTCTCTGGAGCGAGGAGAGGATGGAGGCGTGAGGATGGAAACAGGCAAAGGCAAATGTCCCTTTGAACCCACCCAGCATTACACAGCTGTCATGGCAGGTAATAATAAATGTATAGGCATTGATTTTACAATGAGCAAAGTGGCCTTGTGGTTAGATTGTCTGATCCAGGGACTGTAATTGTACATCAAGCTGTCTCAAGCTACAGTAACAGGAGATAGCCTCCTGCCCTACGGACCATTCTGCATCATACTATAGTAACATGAGATATGCTCCTGCCCTATGGGCCATTCTTACTTACGTTACATGAACAGGAGATATGCTGTCAAGGGTTGTTCGCTTTGGACAAGGCTTACTTTCACAGACTAATACACAAACATAATAATGCACACTAAAGCAAATGTCAAGGATGTCAGTTTTTTCAGTACCCCCTCACACACCCACACTCTTTATATATTTTACTTTCTCTCCCTTTTTCTCCTTAGGAGGTATCTTGTACACGGCCGCTACCAGTAACTTCCTGGGAACGCTGTTCGATATTTCCCGGGCAACTGGACAGGAGCAGGAACGTATCCGCACTGAAAGATCCATTAACTGGCTCAGTGGTAAGAGGACACACGAACAACTTTTGCCGAACAAGATGTACTCACCTACCCCATTCTTACAAAGTCTTTTTTTTTGCTGTGTGAAAGACCCAAAAGACATGGGGGAAACAAAACCTACCAACCAAGTTACGATTTCGGTAAAGTTATACCTGCATCTTAATATAAATGGCTGCAGTTTTAAGCAGTTCAGTCTTATGCACAATGTTCAGTCATGTGAACCAATCACAGGTTTCACAGAGAGGATGAAATTCAAGTTAAGTTATTTATGTTCCTGGATGCCGTTGTTAGTTGTTTGGGCTGGCCGTTTAGAAGCAATTCAGTTCCTCATGCAGCAGAAGTTATTCCTGATGCTTGCTTCCGAAAAGCACAAGTCAATTACAAATTGTTTAAAAATACATGCTTACTTCAACATCAACAGCTCTACAACTAGCTATTTGCTAACCAACTAATGTGGGTAGCCAGCCAGCAGTAGCTAGTTAGTAGCTAATTAGATTAATATAAAATGCTTGTGATATCACTATTCCATGAACCAGGACAACTCTGTGACAATAAAATATTATGTATTTTGTGCTTGCTTCCAATAAAGTTAGCTTGCAGTGATCAAAGGTTAGAATGTCTGCCCTGAGGTGAGCATCTTATCCAGGGGGTGTAAAAAAGTTAACAGTGAAAACAAAATGGTGTGATAATATGTGTTTTTAGCGAACCAACCAATGTTAGTGAGTACTGAGGCTTTACTATTCTGTGCATAATATTGTTATATATTCATTGTACTTGCTTCCAGAAAGAATAGCTAACAACAAAAGCTCATTGTCAACACAAAATATTTGGAAATCCTGCACTGCACATTAACACTTAGCTGTTAGCAAGCAAACTTACATTGTTATAAGTTTCTAACAAAATATTAAACATTGGTTCACGAGTAGCTACACTAGCTCGCTAACTCTAAACATTGCTTAGATTGTTTCATTAAAAGGGCCATATGTTAGATTACTATGACCAATATTCTTGTCTCGTTCGGTAAAGGTATAGGAGGATACAAATTTTGTTATTGTTTAAACTCAGTCTTGTAAACTTTGGAGGCAGGATTCTGCAAAATGCCCCTTTTTAAACGTACAGTTGCAGACCAGAAATTAATAACATTTTTTGAAATGACCTCAGTGCACCTATTAGATACACATTGACTTGAATGGGGATGTCTGTTCTACTATAGCTAGTCATTCTGTTTCTATGTTATCCTTCCCAACATCCCCAGCTGGAAATCAGTAAGTAATAGATTAAAATGTTTCTTTGTCCACCTTTCAGAAATTATGTCAAATGCACCTTTTATATATGCAGTTCTGGAAAAAATTAAGAGAGCACTCCTAATGTTTCTTAAATCAGCATATCTACATGTATGGCAGCCATTCCTTTCCAGTGTCTGTTAAATTCCTACACAGGCACACCTCATTTTACTTAATGAGGTACTGATTAGGTGATTACCTGAACCAAATCAAATTTAATGAGGAAAAGTATAAAAACCACTGCTGCGGTCCTCACCATCCCCTTTGTAATGGGACCCGATGGCAAAAACAGTGCAAGTAGTACCTCAAAGGTAATTTGAAAAAAAAAAAAAACTATTCAGCATGACAAAAGAGCTGAAAAGAAAAGCTTTGAGTGAGGAAAAGAAGGGTCCAATTCTGGCTTTACTGGCAGAGGGATACAGTGAACGTCAGGTTGCTTCCATCCTGAAAATGTCAAAGACGGCGGTTCATAAGAACAAGGTCAAGCAACAGACATTGGGGACAACAAAGCGTGGTCTCTTAATTTTTTCCAGAGTTGTGTATATAAACTGCATGAAAGAAAACCTATCAATATTATAGACGTATTTTCAGGAGACATACAGTAAAAATCTCTCTTTCCTATCTGAAAAGGATGTGCACACACTGTGCTTCACACACTCCTGTACACACGTTGTTCATTCCTGTCTGTTGTTTTTTCTCTGCAGACCCAGAGTTTGTGTCCTCAGCGTTCATCCAGCAGGATGAGGACAACAACCCAACAGGAGACGACGACAAAATCTATTTCTTCTTCACAGAGGTCGCCAAGGAGTACGACCTCTACACTAAGGTCAAAGTTCCTAGGGTCGCACGCGTCTGCAAGGTGAGTTTAGGGGGCTGGTATGTGGGAGGAGGGGTGATGAGACGGTGTGTATTTGTGTGTGTTGTATGGGTTTTTACCGCTGCATCTTTCCATCCATCTCTCTCTCTCTTTCTTTCTGTCTCTTTCCAGTCCGATGTTGGTGGTATGAAGACACTGCAGAGGCGCTGGACCACCTTCCTGAAGGCTCAGCTGGTGTGCGAGGACAGAGCTAGTGGGCAACGCTACAACATACTGACAGATGTCTTCACAGCACAGCACACGCCTGGCGATCCAAGTTCAACACACTTCTATGGGCTCTTCACTTCTCAATGGTAAGAAGAAGGATGGATGTAGAAATATACTGAGGGAGGGATGGAGAAAGGGAGGGAGACAGTATTGATTCTTCTTTAGCAGAACTAATTTTATTTATATATTTAACAGGTACAGTACTCATTAATAAACATTAATATTACAGTTATTGAACGTCTATGTAAATATGCTTGGGTTAGCCAACAGCTAATTTGCACCCGCAGTCTCTGGGAAGTTTAAGAAACATTTCTGTCAGCAACAATAAACTCACTTTAAAAAAAATACAAAATGCAAATACATCCAATACAATATAATTCCCCTATTCATATTTTTTTAAAGTCTGTCATCAGCTTTTGTCTTACATGAGAGAACCTGTGGATAATGGGTAAAGATGTGGTTGGATTTGAGCCATGAGTTACGCTTTCATTTAAATTTCCAATTAATTCAATGTCTCAAGTTTATGGACAATGTAATTCAGTACCTTATATTGCAGCTCTAATAGAGCTTGCTGTGCTAGAAAGTGTTCAATCAAATCCATCTCTTTCTCACACTCTCTTCTGTGTTCGTATGCCTGCGTGTGAGTAGGGAACATGAGGAATTATCAGCTGTGTGTGTATACAGTCTGTCCGACATCAGTAGAGTAATGGATGGACCATTCAAGGAACTCAGGAAGACCTGCGAAAACTGGATTAACCCAGAACCAGTGCCGACACCTAGACCCGGACAGGTACAGTCAATAAAAAGGATGTTTTGACTTATGGGACAACAAATACCTATTGAATTGAATTGATCCAGTGGTATTCTGTACAGTGTCTGAACAGTGCTCTGAGGGCTGAGGGCTTCGAGTCTTCTCTCAAGCTACCAGACAAGGTAATAAATAATACAATACATATATACTACCTACAGATAATGTATAGTATGAATATGTGTGATAATGTATATTTCTTTAAATAATGTATTATTATTTATATGTATAATGTGATTGAGCAATAAAGTACATAAGCGAAAGGTGCTGTGGGGCTGTTTTTAAGCACAACATAAAATGTGGATTGCCTGGATCCAAATATCACAACCCGGAGGCACCTATTTACTATTAGAAACTGTTGAACAACTAACTTTGACTAGTATAAACAAATATTATTGTCATGATCATGGTAAATGAAATTTACATTTACTACAGCTTTCAGCCAATCAGCATTCAGTGTTGAACCACCTGATTTATAATTGATGATGTAATATATATCTCAAGGTGTTGACATTTATGAGAGACCACCCTCTGATGGAGAACAGCGTAATCGCAGCCCCCCTACTGGTGAGGAGGGGTATCACATACACTAAAGTAGCTGTTACCAGGACGGCCATGGGGTTGGAAACTGATCAGAACAATGCAGCTACTGTGTTGCATCTTGGCACAGGTGAGAGGGGAGGAATGGAGTATTGAGGTTGGAAGTGGGGTACCTTTGGGAGGAAGGATCTGAAAAAGACCAACTCTTGTTTATTGCTATGCCGGAGAAAATAAACTATAGAGCCGTGATTACGACTATATTAATAGTAATAAATTAAATGATAAAGTACAGTTTGTTCTAGCTAACACCGAACTCTGTCAAAAAGCTGTTGACATCATATGACCGTCTCTAAACCAATTAAAATTTAGCAATGACTGTTTGAAACTGTCTAATGTTGTACTGTATGAATCCACTTGATGGCAGTGTAATTAACACCTTTGCTTAACCTCTATTTTAGCCGTACAGTTTGGGTTTCATTAATTGAAAATAAACTTTTTTGCTTTGTTCAAACAACCTAGTGATTGATTTTGATTGCTGGCATTTTTTAAATGTCTTTCTCTCTCTCTCTCTCTCTCTCTGTATGCGTGTCACCATCAGATCGCGGAGAGCTCCATAGAGTGGCAGTGGTAGGACAAAACACTACCCTACTGCAGGAGATGCCTCTGTTTCCCACACAGGAACCTGTCAACAACATACTGCTACACAAGGTAACACCCACCCACAAACACACTCAAACACAATTGCAACCCACATTAAGAAACACACAAGCAGGTGTACACACACATATAGAGTTTAACTTAAAAAATTTGTAGTGCCAGTACACTTACACTTTCAATTAAACTTTCAAGTTTTATGTTGTTACCAACTACACATCAATGTCTTTCTCTCTTTCTAACCGTCCTCCTTCTCGCCTTCTACAGGGCCAGGCTTTGGTGGGTTCTCCCCTGTACCTGGCCCGTGTGGGGGCTGAGGGGTGCAGCCTGTACTCCTCCTGTGAGGTGTGTGCCTTGGCGAGACCTCTGGGGTGTGTGTGGAGGGCCAAAGAGGAAGCCTGCAGCCCTGGCAAGACAGGGTAAGACAAACACTCTAATACACAGTAATTACACACACACAAAAACACACAATTACAGATTGGATGCACATAGGCACACACACATACTCACAAATACACTCACACAAATACACCTAAACTGTGTTTCTGAATAACCCTTTCTGTGTGTTTGTTGGTTTTAGTGTAATTCAGGAAGAGGAGGTACAGAATGCTCTGAGGTTGTGTGACAGTGGATTAGGTGAGTGAAACTGCTTGGTAATCAATAATAATAATAACAACTGTTAGTTAATCAATCATAATAATAAGGACAACAACAACAACTGCTAGTTATAGATATTGATATCAACAACATGTTTTTATTCAATGTGAAATTAACAATTGGTTGTTTATCATGAATAACAATTAGTTAACTATCAATATTATTAACTACAACTGCTTTGTATTAATATTCATAACAACAACTGCTTGTTAATCTTTAATATCAATGACAATATGTTAATCTATATTAATAATATCACAAACCACTTGCTAATAAATAATTATATAAAAACAACAATTGCCTGTTAAGCAGTAATGATTGAAGAAAAACAACATGTTGTTGTTCATCCTGTTAACCATTGAGAAACACCCCCACCGCCTCCAGGTCATTGCTCCCCTGCCCAGAAGGAGCTACGTGTCTCACTTGGTCTTCGTGTCCTGCTTTCCTGTGTCCAAGTGTCACCACTCCCCTGTACCTGGGAACACCCACCACACAGGTAAGGATTAAAAACAATATAGGTAATAACAATAAAAATAATAATTAGAACAACTAAATGAATATCTGTCAATGATTATATTTTCCTCAGACGCACCCGTCAGCATCATTCCGATCTGGAGGTCACTGTCACAGAGGAGAGCCTAGGGATATACACTTGTCATTGTCAGGTAGGCTGAACACACACACACACACGCACACACACTCAGGCATGCACGCATACCCATACCCACGCATACCCGCAGGGCTTGGCAAAAATTTATTGTAAAGTACTGGGGATAGGCATTCATATGCCTTTTGAAAAAACATAATGACTCTATACTTTATTGCCATTGGGTAGTACATACAAATAAAAAGACATCCATTTTGGACACCAGATGGTATTTTACAAATGGGCATATGCCTACTGGACAGTGTAATGAGACCACATTTCTAAACAGTGGTTATTTAAATGCTACACCCCCTTTTCATTTTCCACATTGTCATTTCAGCACATCAGTTTCATGCATTTAAGTTTGGATTTTTTCCCCCACTGACCTACAACATATGTTTATGTTGAATTTAATTAGTATTGGGAATTTGTATTTGTTTACCTTCATTTGAACAGGCAAATTAGAAAGAACTAGTCTTTTTTAAAATAACAGCCTGTAAACAATACATTAGACATTTTATGAATGATACATTTTCCAAAATAAAATATAAAAATATTTTATGAATATAGCAGCACACAAAAAGGTTTTAAAAATAGACAAGTAAATCATACATCACAAGCAGACATCACAAGCTCATTTTCAAGCCAAACTTCCAGCAATGCTCAAGACATCCAAACTTGACCTAGGTTGAATGACTGGTCATGAATCCTGACTGGTTACGGTTGAGAAGATCTTAAGAGTTTTAGAAAGAAAAGAGATGCCAAGGTATTGTTGTTGACATCAGAAAGATCAAGTGTTGGTTTATTGAGGGTCTTGTGATCTTGACGTTAGAGCACATTCAATCAGTGGCTGAAGTCGATGAGGGATATGGGGTGTGGTAGAATGCCTCTGCAGAGATGATTAGAAGAAGGGAGTGGATGAGGCTACGATGGCAGGTTGTAGAGCGACTGGTTACAGGATTTTTGATTTTTGTCAAAGTTATGTGGCAAGGGAAGATATAGCGGTGGTCGTTTAAGAGTGAGGAGAAGGTGGCAGTTTCCTAGGATTAGAGGAATAAGCTTGACACTTGGAGTGATATGGCATTAAGGCCTCAAAGCAATCTTGCTGCTTTCCCAGAAAGTTTGGCTGTGCATAAGCATGTCAATATTCATAGTTGAAGTCTTTTTTGTTTACTAGAAAAAGCCTGATCCATCGAGTGTTGTTGGTGTCCATTGTCTTTTTGTTCTTGTCTAGGTAAGAGTGGTCAAAGTAGCTGATTTGTGTGACAATGTTTATTTGTTGTATTAACATGTCTGTGAATGTTCATATCAATGGACGTGAGAGACTTGTTTACTGATAGTAACATTCTCTCCCCTCTCATATTCCTGTTGACCCCAACCCATATTACTCCCCATCAGGAGGGTGTTCAAGCAGGTATGAAGGAGAGTCATCCCTGTATTAGAGCCTCATACCAACTAACCCTGGAGAGTCCCAGTGTTGGGAGTGCTGTGGCATTATCCGGAGGGCGCCATGTACTGGCTGTCTACATTCTCTGCTTCAGGTAGGAGAAATGCACAGACATGCCCTACACAGATGCACACACTGAGATAACAAACTTCAATTAATCTTTCTCTACCTCCTCTCCCTCTCTCCACCCAGCATGGGCGTTGCCTTTGGAGGCTTCCTCCTCTACTTCCTGTCCCAGCGGTGTAGAATTGGGCAGCGCCATCCTGATCATTCCCTGTCCTCTGAGAAGGGGCGGGATTTGCTGGGCTCATCGGCAACCCCCCAGTCTCCAAGCAGTGCTAGTTTGTTGTCCGAGGGTTTCCCGCTGACAGAGAAAAGGACTGGAAATGGGACGCTGCTCCTTACCCACCACCACAACAACAGCAATGGTCACCATGGCAACTACGGTGTTGGCGTCGCCTACGACAGTAACCGTGGCAATGGTGGATATGCTAACAACACTAACTCGAACACGGCGGTGACGTCGGCAACGTCGAGCGTGGCAGAGGGGCTAAAGCTCCACATTCATGAGACTTCAATGGACGAGAGGAGGGGGGGAAAGAGGGGGAGGCCAGAGGGAGGAGAAAGAGGTGGAGAGGGTGAGGATGAGGATGAGGGGTTAGGGGAGGGATTGGGGGGACTCGAGGAGGAGCTAGCGGGGTTCACATTGTTTAAGTTACCAGCACCGTTAGCTCAGTGTGAAGAAAGTTCCATCTGATACGCATCTCACTGGACACAGAACAGATATGAGACATGGGATAGACGTTAACATGTGAAAAACACGAAAATATATATGGGAGACATATGAAAGACACATGAACATAAAAGCATGTCAGAGATGTGAAAGAGGGACAGTATGGACATGGGATTGATATGAAATGGACATGAGGAGGACGTTACATCTGTTTCAAAGGAATATATGAGCACGCACATGATTGAGAAGTAACAGAGACAAGGGAGCAGTACACGCGACAGATGTTAAGACGTTTTTCCAGGAACCTTTCAAAAGCAGTGCATTGCATCTCCATCTTAGTCATCCTCTCTCCATCTTTGTCTTATCTTGCTAACTCTCTTCTCACAACTATACTATATTCTTTCCCAGACAGCAGTCAAAATTCATGATTGCAAACAGGACTTGAAAAGGATTGAAATTTTGGAATGGAACTTGGAACTTTCCCATTTGGGAAAACAGATAATATCTTACTTGGCTAGACTCCATTTTGTTTTTTTGAGTGTGACATAGCCAGGTGTTACAATCAAAATGTCTTGTATGTCTTAAATAATAATAAAGCATTTTAATATAATGTAACTACTGTTTATAGCTGTTGTTTTTTAGTGGAAGTTGGCGTGGATACCATAAAAACAGAATGAGCAGCTTTTTTGGAGCACCTCATATGATTTGGGTTGAGAATCAATTTATAGTGCTAGTCAGCAGACACATTTTTACAACATTCTGGAAGTTGTTTTCATGCCAACTACTTTACCTTTAAAAGTAATTTCAGGACATTTGAGAGATGTTACACCAAATGCCAGTGGTTTCAGTCATCCAGTGTCTCTACTACTTCTTCTGCACCTAATAACATCAGTAAACAATGGTATGGAGTGTCAACGATGCAACTTTACATTTCTCTCGATCTCTTTTCCTATTTCTCAAACTCACACTCCTGTTATTTACGCGAAGAATATGACCATGTCATTGACCACTACTTTAAAAAAGGTGTCAGGCAGATTTGACTTAAAGATTGAGCCCCAAAATGTTCTCTTTGTGCACTACTTTTTACCACTGCCTATCGTGTGTGTGTGTGTGTGTGTGTGTGTGTGTGTCTTGGGGGGGGCAGGGAGGGGGGTAAATCTGTGAAGTATTCTCTAAATAAAAGACTCACTGTCTGTCTCATTAAAAACAGGGACTTCATTTGGTCCATGTGTGTCTCTCTTCTAATTTCTGTCAAAAGTTCAATTCATCATATTTTTCTCTGTGAAAACTAATTTACTTTTTCTGGATCAGGACACATTATCATTTCTAAATCAGCTCACTAAAAAAAAATGGGATATAATGGATATAATTGACATTCCAATCTTCAGCACTCCAAGACTATGCAGCTTTAAGGCAATGTTCCCTCATTCACGTACACTGTATTCAGGGTTAACACTGTATGGCAGCTCATTTGGAAATAACCTTTTATCTGCATTTATTTATAAGTATTTTAATCAAGTACTATGCAACGTTGTGCCACATTGCTTCATAGTTTTGACAGATCTCTAGACTCTTCCTAACCATCCCGCGATTTGGCAAATAAAGGTATGCTAATAATAGCTCCTTCAGTTGCAGTATGGCTGTTGCAGTTTCTTAGTTGCCATGTGCGATGTTTATGTGACATCAAAGTGTTATCCATATTAAAGAGCACTAAGTGCACGCCCGTAGCATGGGCTGAAATGTCTGCGGAGGCAAAATATTTGGTAATAATGGTCAAGTTTACATGTACTTATATCAGAAACAGAAGCAAACACATTAACATGTATTTTTACTTGGTCATTATGACCTTTTTAAGACAAATGTTTAAAAAGTGTTTTGTCACCATTTGGAATTGAACCCCTGAATTTTACTTAAAAACCTGTTACATCTACCATTAGAAAAAGTGGATCTGCCAAGAGGAACACAACAGATTTAAATAGGCAGCATTTATGTACTGGAACTGTTAAAGACAAATTTTAATTAATTTCTGTCATCAGCCCCTCACAGCTGGGAGACTTGTCCTGCATCTGGTATCATGTTCATAGGTGGAAATAAAAACCCCAATCTTCAGCTTGATCGCCTCTGTATTTACCAACAAACCAAACTGAAATACCCAAGACCACAATCCTCAGAAAGGCTTCAGCAATGTTAATGTAATATATATAGCATTATTCTAAAGCAGTTCTGTCCCACTCTTTATACTGTGAGGCATACAATAGTCTTTGTAATAGTTTTCAGATTTTTCAAAAAAGTTGGGATGCTGTGTAAAGTGCAAATAAAAACAGAATGCAATGATGTGCAAATCATTTATCCCTATATGTAGTTGAAAATAGTACATAGACAACATACCAAATGTTGAAATTGGGAAATGTTCTTGTTTTTGGAAGATTACATGCTCATTTTGAATTTGATGCTCGCAACGTTTCAAAAAAGTTGGGACAGGGGCTTGTTTACCACTGTGTTGCATCAGCTCTTCTTTTAAACATACTCTGTACGCGTTTGCGAACTGTGGAGACCAATTGCTGTAGTTTTAAAAGTGAAAATGTTTTCGCATTCTTGCTTGATATAGTATTTCAGCTGCTGAACATTTCGGGGTCTCCACAGATATGCAAGTCACCCATGCCATGTGCACTAATGCACCCCTATACCATCACGGATGCTGGCTTTTGGACCGTGCATTGATAAGCTGGATGGTCCCTCGCCTCTTTCAAATTTTGATTTGTCAGACCACAGGACCGTTTTCCACTTCGCCTCAGTCCATCTAAAATGAGCTTGGGCCCAGAGAAGGCGGAGGCTTTTCTGGATCTTGATTGTATGTGATTTCTTCTTTGCATGTGTTAGAAATCAGTCGTTTTGTATAGTGGTTGAAATAATGAATCGTGTACCCGGTTGTCAAGGGAGCGAGTAATTAAATTATTTATTGCAGCATTAGATAGTCTTGTTCATGAGGTTATGGACCCGGTCTTCCTTACACAACCTCAATCTCATCTCACTCAATCTCAAAGAAACTTCCGGTTGTGCTCACCTTTATAGACATCCCAAACAGAATACACATTAGCCCATTGGCTATTTACTGTTGCGCTTTAAATGAACGTGACTTCCTGTGTACGGATAAACAGATGGTCTATTGCCATCTAAACATAACAAGCATACACTCTGAAACTCCCCCCTATCAAACATTTAAAGAAAAACATTACATGTTTGATAAAACATTACAAGTACAATTAAATTCCTAATGAAAAGAAAAGGCTCATATTCTTATGTTACAAATGACTAAGACAAAACAACAAAAAGGAGTATCTGACCAATGAGGTTTTATTTTTCCTCAAATGAAAATGAATGTAAACAAGACAATTGACACACCACACTCCAACACATAACTCAATGTATGACAGTCATCAATCCCTCCCCCACCTCAGATTATAAGGGTCGAGAAACATATTGACATCAACAGGCAGTGTTAACGGTGTTTAGCAGAAAATCAGACGAAAACATGACATCATGATTAAAACATTCTCTCCCCCCCCCGTATCATGATCCATGTGACAATATCATACAAAAGACTTGTGCATATCCTGTTGTAGCTGTGAAAGATTCTACTTTTAAAATAGGGAAAAATTCTACCTTTGACAGGTACCAATTCCACCTATAATAGGGAACAATTCACTATCAAAACATACCATGATAGCCATCATAATGTAGATCATTAAGCATCCTCACAAATACGCCGAAGTCCATTATTGGGATGGTCATCGTACAGAGTTTCCCACCTGTCTTGCTAGAAACAAACCTTCATACATACATAATCACCATATCAGTTCATTTAGGAAAGTCTAAGATTGTAAGGAAAGAAGTCAGTGTTCAATCAAGTGTCCTTTAGTTCTTGTCTTCAGTTTTCTTTGTCTTGTATCAGTGATGTACAAATCCAATATCAGTTATTACAGTCAGTGTGATGTGGACCCAGCAAATTGCCTGGTTGTCCTAACAAGTCAGTGTAGGTGTATAATGGAACAGTGAGTTTCCAGCACTTCACTAATTCAAGATTAACACAACAACAGTGTCTTCCACTGTGTTGGGACCATGTGACCTGTCCAGTCAACTGGCCTGTAGTATGTGGAGTCCTTTAGGACTCAGGTGGTTTCTCCTCTCCTCTCACTGTTGATAATTCATCAAGAAATGGAGTGTGAAGCAAAGTGATCTGACCCTGGCATCGTTCTGCCATGTGAGTGGAACATGATGCTGGTACTCACACACTCAGTTGTACATTCCCCCTGCCTTCACTTCATTAAGTCAATGGAAAGTGACACCATGAGTGAATGCAGAACAATGACAAATACGGCCACAGAAGGCGCCATCCTGAACCTGCACAGGCCATTGTTACAGGACGGACATGAAAAATAGAGAATTTGTAATAGGGATGGATCTATAACCCATTCGATAAGGGTTATAGATCCATAAGGGATAAGGGATAAGGGTTATCCTGTATATTCAGCAAAACAAAGTGAAAATGTAAAAACACGAACATTCACTAACACCATCAAAGACATCAATGTGCAACACGGTCGGTTGTGCGAAGGAATTATAAACTATATAACCTATTAACAATTTTGTCTAACATAGCTAAACAGCTCTCAAATTTAACTTTACCTCAGTACGTTCACGCAGGTCTGCAAAATTGGCTATCATGCATTTATAAAATCCTGTAGTTTCTTGGTTATGCCTGACAAAAAAATGGTTTGCCCCCTATGGGATAAGCTGCACAACTAAATTATAGGAGTGAAAAACTCCAGTCCATGTTGCAGTTTACCTACTGCAACCAGCAGTGCGATCGTATTAGCATAGTTACTGCACACAAATTTAACATTTTTACAGGACAATGGCCAAACTACCTCATGGCAAACAAAAAATGTCTAGATTTACCTCCTAAATTTTTAGGGAATTCACAAACTTTGATACATTTTTAGTCCAAATAGTGGCAGTCAGCCAAGCCCTATATCATATTTTTATGCATTTTTTTGACCACGCCTGTGGTTCTATTGATTGATCTATCAGCAAAAGTGGGGGATGACTTTAGGTCTCTACCCTCAATTCAGTTAGTTACAAAACCATACATTTCAACATTAAAGCTATTGAGAGGAAAATATATTTAACTTTCTAACTCAACATTTGATTATCCCAAAACTGAATATGCTTGTGTTGGTGAAATTACCACAGATGATACCAGTCTGAACACAAATGTAACTCTTAGTAATAGGTTACTCTGATGTAATGGGAAAGGTTGGTAGGGGCCAAATTTAAAGTATAAATTTAAATTTCCACACATTAAAAAAATCTGACATGGTCCTCAGACTGTCTGTAGCAAGAAATGTTAGATTTTTCAACTTAGCCGATATCCTTTGTTAACTGAAGATTTAGATTTAGTGTACAACCCATCTAATATTGTTGCGGTTTGTAAAAATGTTCTTATCTTCATCTACACAGCAACTCAACATTAGGGTGGAAATTAAGAAAACTCTTAAGAATGGCAATGTAGACAGAAAACAGATGTATGACGTCACTAAAATCAAGGTACAATAAGTAATCCAAAGGACACTATGTAGGCCTTAAACACTTACATCTATACCCTATTTGTTCATTAATCAATTTACCATTTTAAAATTTAAACTCCATTAATGAGTATCAGGCTTTGATTTTAAAAACACAAGTATTATCCCAGTTATTGTTGGCAAATAAAAACAAGAGAAACTATATTATTTAACCAAACTCAAATCAGCATTTAAAATACAACATCTAGATTTATTGTGGAGAGCAAACTCGCTTTGGTTGTTTTACCCTCTTCATAGACTATGTCTATTTTGGATTCAAATTCAGTCCTCATGGGACACTGTGTGTCTCCTTAAAGTTAAAGACTATCACCATGTGGATTCTTCATTCTACCACTTATACAATATATAAGGAGAGAGAAAACACAATATTTTAACCTTTTGTAAGACGACCATGAGACTATTTTACCAGATTAGAAAATCATCATTGTACCAATTTCTAATTCATCACTAGGTTTCAGATGTACCCATCCATGTGTGCTAGCGAACAGCTCAGCACGCAACAGATGGTTACCATGCGGTGGGCCTGGTAAAGCCTACCCACATTGCCGTGAGACCCCCCTTGAGTCCTTACGGTTCTAAACATTATCATCAACGCAATAAATATGTTTGATTCAAAATTACATAGTGAACATGACAAAGCACAACAAAACAGGCTATTTCTTGAATACCTATTAAAACATGTTCAAGCATGACAGAACAAAACATGCTATTTCAAATGCCTATTAAAACATGCTAAATACCATCAAAGTGCTTTTCAAACTACATGTAATATTCAATTAAATAAGCTTGGCTATTACCGAGGAAGGTGATCAGGTTTCCTTGATAAGTTCCAGCTTCATTTAATAGTTAGGTACGATACATTTTAGGAAATAAACATTTAAGGACTCTGAATCAATGATTATGAAAGCTCACGTCAGTTCCTTGTATCGTCCATGATTCCAGGATCCCATAAGAGAGACTCCATCTTGAGACTGCTGTCGGTCGCCCCGGTGGTTAAACAAAATGAATCTTCGTCCATTTTGATTGTCTCCTTTGTCTCCTTTCCCGCCTTACGACTGTTGTCCTTTCTCGGCCATCTTAACTTTCCTTTGTTCTAACTTTGTCTGGACCCATTCATGGCTTCCTCAGATTCCATCTTGTTTAGTCAGAAAACATTTTCAGGCATTGTTGTGAATGATCCATTTCGTTCTTGATGGTGTCCTATTCGCGTCATGATTTTTAAATATAAACGCATCATGCGCGTCAGAGGCTGCAGTCCTCTTGTCATATTTGTACAACTGGACGGCATTATATTTCACTTGTACAAGTCACTGTATCACCGCCGAAAAATACAATATCACACTCTAATCCTCAAAAGGAAAATACAGTGTCATCATACTATGGCCACACGAAATACAGTTCAGTACTGAAACACACCGGTCAACGCCCCTGTAAATTGAGATGGACTGTCTGCACCCGCAGACAGATTCCACGCGATAAAAATCGCGGCCTAGTCGGGAAGTCATAGGGCTTGTTCGACTAACTAACGCTTTTGCAATCTTGACAGTTCATTATATGGCGTAACTTTATGGCTCACTGTTCATCTATATAACCAAGAACTCCTTCGGTTAGCCAGTTAGCTTGTTAGCTCGGAAGTTCCGTCCAGTAGATCTTCAGTAGAATCAATAAGATTATCCATCCGATCGCGGCAACATGCTGTTAGAAATCAGCCATTTCGTATAGTGGTTGAAATAATGAATCGCGTACCCGGTTGTCAAGAGAGAGAGTTATTGAATTATTTATTGCAGCATTAGATAGCCTTGTTCATGAGGTTACGGACCCGGTCTTCGTTACACAACCTCAATCTCATCTCACTCAATCTCAAAGAAACTTCCGGTTGTCCTCACCTTTATAGACATCCCAAACTGAATACACATTAGCCCATTGGCTATTTACTGTCATGCTTTGAATGAACGGGACTTCCTGTGTACAGATTAACAGATGGTCTTTTGCCATCTAAACATAACAAGCATACACTCCGACTCATGGTAGAGTTTTAACTTGCATTTGTGGATACAGTGACATACTGTGTTCACAGACAATGGTTTGTGGAAGTGTTCCTGAGCCCGTGCAGTGATGTCCACTGCAGAATTGTGTCTGTTTTTAATGCAGTACTGCCTGAGGGCCTGAAGATCACAGCCATCCAATATTGATTTTCGTCTTTGCGTACTGAGAGTATATGTGCATGAGGAACTTAACACAACGCATCTGAGCTGACTAACTCTGAGCAAAGGACAATAGATGGGACGTGGTGTTGGGCCTGTTATTGATGAGCCCCACACACCCTACCCACACACCCTGTCCATACCTCCTGATAGGAGTTTTCCATGTGACTGTCATAGACTATGAATAGACCCATGGACCGTAGGTTGGCGCATATGATACGCATGTATTTTAGTTCTATTCTCTTGTCAGAGGAGTGGTACTTCATTATCTTGTGCTATATGAGGTACCGTATCGCAAGCAGTTATCCACTGTTGGGGGCCCCACACAACCTGATAAGCGTGGGGAGCCAGGAACTCAAGAGGGGACACTACCAGGCCATGTTAGGTTAGGATATAGAATACATGTGTGTGATTGGAAGACAGCCAGATATTACAGGGGATGTGCTGGAGAATAAAAGACTGTGTTAACTTGGTAATTATTGGAGAACATGTAAGGACTATGGAAGATCAACATCTTGGACTCATGCTAAATAAAGATTCTCCCCTGACTTGTTTGTTTAAAGACACTGTTAATGGATCAAAAATGGACAGAATCTAACAGCACCGAGATTTCTCTGGATTCTCTGAATCATTTAATTATATTATGTACCGTAGACGATGAGATCCCCAGACTCTGCAATTTTATGTTCGAAAACGTTATTCTTAAATTGTTGCACTATTTGCCTCCACAGTCTTTCACAGAGTGGTGAACCACTTGTGGTGTACAAACAGGAGGTCGAGTCACTTTTAAGTAAAATAAGAAATTTGGGTTTTATTCCCTATTATCTTACAAACTAATAACAGGGGAAGGGGAAGATGGAACGAACAAACAAATCAAACATTCCGAAAGGAGTCACAGGCGAACACTGTCGTAAGGACAAGAGCAAAGAGACACACCACACAGGTGTCTCATCCATATAGAGCAGGGGTGGGCAATATTTTTCACAGGGGGGCCACACTGAAAATGCCAGAGTGCATCGTGGGCCAGATTACTTTTTTAACCAACATGCCTAAAAAACACACAACATAGCTAACTCTGTTAACTTGCATATTATATTTATGCATATATATTTTCCATGCAAACACCGTTTTCAAAATGAAAATTTACTTTAACAATGTTTTTTTTATTATTTTCTGTTAACAACTGTTATTATGGTAGGCAAAGGCCTAAAAAATCCCTTTTTAGGGTTATTACTCAACAGAAATGTTGCAACACATATTTGCCTTAAAACTTAACTTTCAACTCAACAGAGTAAGTTTATTACATAAGGTATAGTGTATAGCAGTTATATAGGTATAATAGTTATTAGGGCAGCCATAAGTCTATGAAATCACTTCTGAAGATTTTCACTCAAAGCAAATGTTGGTATAATTGCCGTCGTCTAACTTC
>JACXGI010008686.1:0-32758 GCA_016801175.1 Esox masquinongy
CATAATTCCAAAAGGTATGTTTGGCGCAAAAACAACACTGCATATCACCCAAAGAACACCATACCCACAGTGAAGCATGGTGGTGGCAGCATCATGCTTTGGGGCTGTTTTTCTTCAGCTGGAACCGGGGCCTTAGTCAGGGTGGAGGGAATTATGAACAGTTCCAAATACCAGGCAATTTTGGCACAAAACCTTCAGGTGTCCGTTAGAAAGCTGAAGATGAAGAGGTAGTTCACCTTTCAGCATGACAATGACCCAAAGCACACATCCAAATCCACAAAACCATGGCTTCACCAGAAGAAGATTAATGTTTTGGAATGGCCCAGCCAGAGCCCAGACCTGTATCCAACTGAACATCTGTGGGGTGATCTGAAGAGGGCTGTGCACAGGAGATGTCCTTGCAATCTGACAGATTTGGAGCGCTTTTGCAAAGAAGAGTGGGCAAATATTGCCACGTCAAGATGTCCCATGCTAATAGACTCCTACACAAAAAGACTGAGTGCTGTAATAAAATAAAAAGGTGCTTCAACAAAGTATTAGTTTAAGGGTGTGCACACTTATGCAATCAGGTTATTTTGAGTTTTTTACTTTTTATTTTTCCCCCTCAAAGATTTCAGTTTGTTTTTCAATTGAATTGTTCAGGTTATAGGTCACATTAAAGCTGGAAAAAGTTCTGACATGATTTATCTTTGTCTCATTCTTTTACATCACAATAACCTGGCATTTTAACAAGGGTGTGTAGACTTTTTATATCCACTGTATAGCATATTTTAAGTCCAATTCCCACATACGTTCTCTCCTCAACAGGACATCCCACGGCAGGCTTGGGAGATTCGAGTACTGAGACACATCCCCTGGAAGCACATCTTGTCATGCCGTTTTGCTTCCAATCACAATATTCCCTCAACCAGGAAGTACTCAACAGTATCACACATGATCAAGATTGATCTTGCAAGTATTTCAGGCTGGGTGTTTTGTAAAAGCCCTTTGTGACAACTGCTGATGTACAAAGGGCTTTATAAATAAATGTGATTGATTAGATTGATTGATGCCTTCACCCACACGCTCGTTAGAATTCGACGAGACAAGCCAACCCATGTCTGACACCAACACCACATACCCCAAATCACAACAGGGTCTCAAACTGGTTTGGAATATCTGGTCACAGTGGTGCAGCTGTACTTAACCACTGTCAATGAACGTTGTTGGGTAAATCTTTAAGTCATGTGCATACTTGGATAATGCCATATTTGCCTATAAAGAATACTCTTGAAATAATTCAGGCTCTGTCAACGTTGACACATTTAGGCTTGCGTAAACAAAGGCGGTGAATACTTATGTAGCAACTACATTATTGCTATTTCTAGTCCTTAATTAAATTTGATATCAGATATTCCACTAATCTCACCTCTAGTGGCGAGTCTGGTTCATCCAGGATGTTCTTTCCACTCTGCATCCGCTGCATCGTCCCTGTAGAACTGGGGCCCATTATCAGAACATTCTGACTACCGGGTCTGGAGAACTTACAGTCACTCTTTCTGGAGTCAGTCGTCCTGTACACCTCGTAATTGTACACGTGCTGTAGAGTTCCTGTCCCCAAAGTGTCTGCGTAACGCGGTGGATAATACGGAATAACCGGGAGACTGGAATGATAGAGGATGCGAGACTCTCTCCATCTGTAGATTTTAACCGATATAATAACAACTAAACACGTGATGAACAGAAACGAGACTACAGCCAAAGCCAAGACTAAATAAAAAGTCAGGTTGTCATTGTACTCCTTCTCGTGCGTAAAGTCAGTGAACTCCGAGAGAACTTCAGGGAAACTGTCCGTCACCGCCACATTAACATTGACTGTAGCTGAACGAGAGGGCTGTCCGTTGTCCTCCACTACAACAGTGAGCCTTTGTTTCACAGCATCTTTATCAGTAACTTGATGTATAGTTCTTATTTCTCCATTCTGTAAACCTACTTCAAACAACGCCCTGTCTGTCGATTTCTGAAGTTTATATGAGAGCCAGGCATTCTGTCCAGAGTCCACATCAACAGCCACCACTTTAGTGACAAGATAGCCCACATCTGCTGAACGAGGCACCATTTCAGCCACCAGAGTGCTTGTAGTCTGAACTGGGTACAGAATCTGAGGCGGATTGTCGTTCTGGTCTTGAATGAAGATGCTGACACTAACATTGCTACTGAGTGGAGGAGAGCCTCCGTCTTGCGCCTTAACCACGAGATTAAGCTGTTTGATTTGTTCAAAATCAAAGGAGCGCACTGCGTGTAAAACTCCGGTTTCAGAGTTAATGGATATGTACGTAACGACTGAAGTTCCACTGATCTGCGTGTCTTCCAAGTGGTAGGAGATTTTAGCGTTTTCATTCCAGTCAGAGTCTCGAGCGCTGACAGTAAATATGGACATTCCAGGAGAGTTATTCTCTGTGACGAAGGCAGAGTATGAGCTCTGATTAAATAATGGGGCATTGTCATTTACATCAGATATTCTAAGATGTAATGTCCTGGAGCTAGAGAGAGGAGGTGAACCAGAATCTGTCGCTGTTATCGTTATGTTATATTCTGATGTTGTTTCTCTATCAAAAGCTACATCTGAAATCAAAGTATAATAACTACTTAATGATGATTTGACCTTAAACGGGAGGTTAATATTTACTGAGCATGTGATCTGTCCATTCCTCTCCGAATCTGCATCTTTAACATTTATTATAGCTACAGTGGTACCAGGGGGAGAATTTTCTGAAAGAGGGCTGGAGAAAGACATTACGTTCATAAGTGGAGCATTGTCATTAACATCAGTAACTTCAATTACAACTTTACTGGTGTCTGTTAAACCTCCCTGGTCTTTAGCCTCTACTCTAACCTCGTACTTCTTATCTTTCTCATAATCTATTCCTCCAGCAAGTAATATTGTACCTGTAGTTTCGTCTATTTTGAATATATCAGCTACATTTCTTTTTAGATTCGAAAAGAAATAAGTAACAAGACCATTAGATCCACTGTCAGCATCGCTGGCATTAACCGTGGTAATATAGGTGCCTTTCGGAGCGTTTTCCATCACAGTTGCCCTGTACACTGACTGGTTAAACACGGGCGCGTTGTCATTAGCATCGAGGACAGTGATCTCTATATTTACTGTTCCAGATCTCTGCGGATTTCCGCCATCTAGAGCGATTAGCTTTAAAGAGAGACGAGGATGCTCCTCTCTATCTAACGGTTTCTGGAGCACCATCTCTGCGTATTTACTGCCGTCCGGATTGACATGCAGTTTTATAACAAAATTATAATTGGGAGTTAAAACATAATTCTGTAATGCATTCAATCCTACATCTGGATCATCTGCACTCTCTAAGGTAAAACGAGATCCCAAGGTTGCAGACTCACTTATTTCAAATTGTATATCTTTCTTTGGAAAAATAGGAGGATGATCATTTACATCTATAATTTCCACCGTCACTCGATGTAACTCCATCGGATTTTCTAGAATAATTTCGAAGCTGAAGCTACACGGTGTTACGTCGCCACAAAGCTGCTCTCGGTCTATTCTCTCACTCACGACTAGAATCCCTTTGTCTGTCTTCAGCTCTGTGTACTGAACGCTTTCCCCGGTCACGATACGGGCCCGGCCCGCTCGGAGGCGTTTCAAATCCAACCCCAGGTCTTGAGCTACGTTACCGATAATAGAGCCTTTCTTCATCTCCTCTGGAATGGAATACCGGATGTGTCCACTCACTCGACTGAAATAAATGATGAAAAATAGCACTTTCCATCGCAGTCCAAAATACAAAAGCCATTTTACGTTTCCAGATCGAATAAATCCTTCCAATGCCATTGTCATCAAATAAAACAAAGTATAAATATAAGTCCTTGTTCTGTATATCCTTATAAAAAAGAAAATGTAATTTTCCCTTTCGGTTACAAGTATTGGTCCATACAAGCGTATCTCACTCCTGCACCAGATCGTATGAAGGACAGAGTCTCTCTCTTCTGGTAATGTGCTGTTAAAAGGGAGGGGACTAAACTGACTGACACCACCTGATAAATTATTTCACTGATCAACAGCGTCCCTCAGAGACCAAAGCATGAACACCATAATGTTGACCAAAACCTCCCAGCAATACTAATTACACATAAATGCACCGTAAAAATAATATTATGTGACTTTCCGTAAGTGGGAAACATTTGCAGAAAAAGACGGCAAAAACCTACATGAACAGTTTTTCTATTGGCGAAGGATTACAATTGAAAAGGGTAAATAATAATGAAATAATGATTCTTAACCGTTTTTGATAGCCGTTGCAATAGGTTAACACGCATGTTTCAGATAGCGTGCTAAGCACACAGAGTAACGCTGAAAGGGCCTTAAAGCAACGAAGCCCACATATACAACAGAAAATGCATGCTCAGGTAGAAATGCTTTGGAAGAACGCGTATGAATTGATGTAACTAAAAGAAGGTAAGAAAAGAGGGAGCCAAATTAGGAAATGCGTAATGAAACAGAGCACATAAGTTGAACGAGGAAACATGGGACTAGTTCCGGAAACGTATTTCAACATAACGATCCAAAATGTTTAATTTTCCCCAAACTCACCTCAAGTGGAGAGTCTGGTTCATCCAATACGTTCATTTCACTCCGCATGTGATGCACGGTCCCTGTAGAACTAGGGTCCATAATCAGTACGTTCTGACAACCGGGTCTGGAGAACTTACAGTCACTCTTTCTGGAGTCGGTCGTCCTGCACACCTCGTAATTGTACACGTGTTGTAGAGTTCCTGTCCCCAAAGTGTCTACATAACGCGGTGGATAATACGGAATAACCGGGAGATTGGAATGATAGAGGATGCGGGACTGTCTCCATCTGTAGATTTTCACTGATATAATAACAACTAAACACGTGATAAACAAAAACGAGACTACAGCCAAAGCCAAGACTAAGTAAAATGTCAGGTTGTCATTGTACTCCTTCTCGTGCGTAAAGTCAGTGAACTCCGAGAGAACTTCAGGGAAACTGTCCGCCACCGCCACGTTAACATTGACTGTAGCTGAACGAGAGGGCTGTCCGTTATCCTCCACTACAACAGTGAGTCTTTGTTTCACAGCATCTTTATCAGTGACTTGACGTATAGTTCTTATTTCTCCATTCTGTAAACCTACTTCAAACAACGCCCTGTCTGTCGCTTTCTGAAGTTTATACGAGAGCCAGGCATTCTGTCCAGAGTCCACATCAACAGCCACCACTTTAGTGACAAGATAGCCCACATCTGCTGAACGAGGCACCATTTCAGCCACCAGAGAGCTGCTAGTCTGGACTGGATACAAAACCTGAGGCGCGTTGTCATTCTGGTCCTGGATCATTATTTTCACAGTCACGTTGCTACTGAGGATGGAGGGGAGCCTCCATCCTGCGCTTTTACGCGGAACTGAAACTCCTTGATCTGCTCGTAGTCAAAAGAGCGCACTGCATGGATGACTCCACTAACAGCACTAACAGCACTAACAGACACATATGAGGAGACCAGAACTCCGTTAATCGTGGAGTCCTCCAGTATGTAAGAAACACGTGCATTCTGGTTCCAGTCAGCGTCTATGGCTTTCATTGTGAATATTGCGAGTCCTGGAGTGTTGTTTTCTAGCATTTTGGCCTGATATGAGCTGCTCTCAAAGACAGGCGCGTTGTCATTTACATCCGATATCTGTAAGGTGAGAGTGATGCGGCTTGACAGTGAGGGCACTCCCTCATCAGAGCACGTGACACTGATGTTATACTCAGAGACTCTCTCTCGGTCCAACGGACTATCAGTTACTACAGTAAAGAAATGATTTGATGTTGATTTCATTGCAAATGGAATGTTTTCATTTATGGAGCACTGAACTTTACCATTATCGCCGGCATCTGGATCTTTAACATTGATCATAGTGACGACTGTACTGGGTTTGGCATCTTCGGAAATTATGGTTGATTTAGACATAATTTTAATATTAGGCGCATTGTCATTGGTGTCAATTACATCCACTATCACTTTACATGAGTCAGTCAGCCCTCCCTCATCGCTTGCTCGAAGGTTAATCATAAAACTTCTCGTCTTTTCAAAATCGATATTTCCTATCAATCTAATTTCGCCTTTTTCTTCGTTCATTTCAAACATGTCACGTACATCAAACAAAGTGTTTGTAATTGTGTACATTATTTTGCTATTCAATCCATCATCTGCGTCAGATGAACTGACTGAGGTTACAAGTGTGCCTTTTGGGGCATTCTCCATTACGCTAGCTTTATACTCACGCTGCGTAAAAACCGGTGCATTGTCATTCACGTCCAGTACAGTGATGAGTATCTCCATTGACCCTGATAGCTGAGGCTCTCCTCCATCTACGGCAGTTAATATCAGTGAAATCCTCTCCTGTTTCTCTCGGTCCAAAGGCTTCTGTAAAACCATTTCTACATTTCTGTTGCCATCCGCTTGATTATGTAGTCTAAGAGCAAAATTATCGGTTGTTTTCAGCACATAGTTTTGGAGACCATTGACACCAACATCAAGATCCATTGCTCCCTCGAGTATAAATTTTGATCCACTAACTGCAGACTCACTAATTTTGAGTGCTACTTCATTTTTCTCAAAAGATGGATTATTATCGTTAACATCTGTTACCTCAACAGTAACGGTATAAAATTCCATTGGGTTCTCTAGAATGATCTGAAGATGTAGAGCACAAGGCGTCGTCTGCCCACAGAGAGCTTCACGGTCTATTCTCTCTTTGATAAGGAGAACTCCCCTTTCTTTATTCAGCTCGATGTATTCTGCGTTGTCTCCAGTATAAATACGAGCTTTACCTGATTTCAGTCGTTTAATTTCTAAACCCAAATCCTGCACTATATTTCCGATTAAAGAACCTTCCGCCATTTCCTCGGGAATTGAGTAACTGACCTGTCCGTTCACTGAACTGAGAGAGAGGACCGAGAAAAATAAAAGTACTTGCTGTGCCATTGTTCGAGCCGACAATTTCCCTTCACCAAATACCAGGCAAGCTATAATCCAGAAAAAACATTCAATATTCCATCTTAAAAGGCAAATGTATTTTTTTTTCGAAATCACAACATCTTGGAACAGAAGAACCGCCGCATTGTCTCTCCGTGATTAGTGTTCTCTTAAAGAATGCGCGCTCTGCCTGCGACTCTATCTCTCTGTATTATATGAGTATGAGGAGGGTGTACTGCTGCTAATTTGCTCTACAACAGCGAAACACCGACCAACAGCGTCCCGCAGAGTTCAGTGCGCTGAACTACAGAAAATAAAAACATTTCAACATTTATGGAACCGTTGCCAATAAGAAATGGACGAACAAGATCTTAAAGAACACAAGATGCGTAAACTATGTGGGCGGGGGGGCTATAGGCTATGCAGTGAAAAACACTTTTGCAATTACCATCACTGAATGGCATTTGTCTAGAAATGGCACAATATTAATATATAGGAGAAACATGAATCATAATGGAATGTTGCTCTAGGTACACATACAAATTCAATTCAAAATGATACAAATCGATATATTGAATTATTTTGATATACACATGAAAATGTCGTTTTGGGGATACTCCAATGACTAAAATATAACAGGCATCTACAGGAAAAAAGGTAAGTGAAATAAATACAATAAAGAGCGGGTCTGGGTATGAGCACTTCCCAGATGAGATACAAAAACAACGAACATTGCACGATGCATTTAGACAGACGAACAAAATAGTTCTAGTAAAATATAATAATGACTGAAATATAACAGACCTCTGTCGGAGAGTCCTGTTCATCCAGGATGTTCTTTTCACCCTGCATCCGCTGCATCGTCCCTGTAGAACTGGGGTCCATTATCAGAACGTTCTGACTACCAGGTCTGGAGAACTTACAGTCACTCTTTCTGGAGTCAGTCGTCCTGCAGACCTCGTAATTGTACACGTGTTGTAGAGTTCCTGTCCCCAAAGTGTCTGCATAACGCGGTGGATAATACGGAATAACCGGAAGATTGGAATGATAGAGGATGCGGGACTGTCTCCATCGGTATATTTTCACTGATATAATAACTACTAAACACGTGATGAACAGAAATGAGACTACAGCCAAAGCTAAGACTAAGTAAAAAGTCAAGTTGTCATTGTACTCCTTGTCGTGCGTAAAGTCAGTGAACTCCGAGAGCACTTCAGGGAAACTGTCCGCCACCGCCACGTTAACATTGACTGTAGCTGAACGAGAGGGCTGCCCGTTGTCCTCCACTACAACAGTGAGTCTTTGTTTCACAGCATCTTTATCCGTAACTTGACGTATAGTTCTTATTTCTCCATTCTGTAAGCCCACCTCAAACAACGCCCTGTCTGATGCTTTCTGCAGTTTATAGGAGAGCCAGGCATTCTGTCCCGAGTCCAGATCAACAGCCACCACTTTAGTGACAAGATAACCCACATCTGCTGAACGAGGCACCATTTCAGCCACAGGAGAGATGCTAGTCTGAACTGGGTACAGAACCTGAGGTGCGTTATCATTCTGATCTTGGATGAATATGTTGACAGTCACATTGCTACTGAGCGGTGGAGAGCCTCCGTCTTGCGCTTTAACAACGAATTGCAGCTGTTTGATCTGCTCATAATCAAAAGAACGTGCCGCTTGTATAAGACCACTCTCAGCGTTTACGGAAATATATGTAGCCAAAGGTGTTCCGGTTACGTCACTATCCTCTAGAATATAGGAAATACGGGCATTTTGATTGGAGTCAGAGTCTGTAGCTCTAACAGTAACTATAGATTGACCAGGAGAGTTATTCTCTGCGATATAGGAGTTGTACAAGCCCTGTGTAAACACTGGGGCATTGTCGTTGATGTCAGACACCTTCAGGTGAAAGGTCCTCTTACTTGACAGAGGAGGCAAGCCTGAGTCAGTGGCGACTACAGTGATGTTATATTCTGACACGCTCTCGCGGTCTAAAAACGCATCAGTTAGCAACGTATAGTAATTTCTGACATTTGATTTTATTTTAAAAGGAATGTTTTGGTCTAGACTACATATCACCTGTCCGTTTGCACCAGAGTCAAGGTCTTTAACGTTGATAATACCGACGGTTGTACCAATTGGCGAATCCTCCGATACAGGGCTAGTGAATGATGTAACACTTATTACAGGCTCGTTGTCGTTTTCATCAGTTACATCAACAATAACCTTGCTTGAGTCGGTTAGCGCTCCCTGGTCAGTAGCTTCAATTCTTATTTCATATTTCTTTTCTTTTTCGTAATCTAACCGTTCCAAAAGCGTTATCAACCCAGTGCTCTGGTCAATACTAAACACTCTGGCTAATTGACCTTGCATGTTTGAAAGAGAATAGTATATCAAACCATTCGATCCACTGTCTGCATCCGTGGCATTAACATATGTAATATACGTTCCCTTTGCAGAGTTTTCTGATACAGTAGCCCTGTACACTGACTGGTTAAACACAGGCGCGTTGTCGTTGGCATCAAGAACAGTGATCTCTATATTTACTGTTCCAGATCTCTGCGGATTTCCACCGTCTATAGCGATAAGCTTTAAAGAGAGACGAGGATGCTCTTCTCTATCTAATGGTTTCTGGAGCACCATCTCTGCATATGTACTTCCATCCGCGTTCGAATGTTGTTTTAGTACAAAATTATCATTTGGAGACAATATATAATCATGTAAACCATTTACACCAACATCCGGATCATCAGCAGTTGCTAAAACAAAGCGAGCGCCCGGAGAGGCTGATTCTCCTATTGTCAATTTCATGTCTTTTTGTTGGAATGTTGGCGCATTATCATTCACGTCCAATATTTCTACGGTGATGTGATGCAGTTCCATTGGATTCTCTAAGATTAATTCAAAGCTGAAGCTACACGGTGTTACGTCGCCACAAAGCTGCTCTCGGTCTATTCTCTCACTCACAACAAGAATCCCATTGTCTGTCTTCAGCTCTGTGTACTGAACGCTTTCCCCGGTCACGATACGGGCCCGGCCCGATCTGAGTCGTTTCAAATCCAAACCCAGGTCTTGGGCTACATTACCAATAAGGGAACCTTTCTTCATCTCCTCAGGAATGGAATATCGGATTTGTCCACTCACAACAAGCAGACAGAAATAAAGGAGGAAAATAAGCACTTGCAATCGCAGTCCACGCACACGCCATTTTAGGCATTTGGTTTGTAGGAAACCTTCCAATTCCATAGCGAAGCAAACAATGTCGACAGAATCCTCAAACGGAAAGTAGGATACTGAGAGTCGATGTATAATATTAATCCAGAATATTGAACCGTCCGCCTGTTGTTTGTAATCTACATTCTGTGGACAGTGAGTATATCTGTTACGGACACCTCGGAAGAAACGCGGTCTTTAACTCTCCTCTGGTAGAGCGCAGTCAGGGCGAGGTGACTCCACTGAATGACAACACTGGACAAAAAGTATTTCACTGATCAACAGCGTCACTCAGAGTCCACAATATGAACATCACATTATATTTGATAATAACGTCAATATGATTAACAATTTACAGCACTGTACTTTCCTACCAAAACAATTGCAAATAGTTAGATGAACATCGAGAATAACCTTGTTGTGTGTAAAGTCAGTGAATATGCAAGATGCAATCCGAAACGCCAGGATACATATCAATAATCTGATTCTTAATTATGCAACCCTATTCTCTGTCAAAGATTTAATCGTGATTTAAAATATTTACATCGATCAGCCATACAAGCCATTACAGAACAACACCGCAGATACCTATGCTGACAGTAATTCGTCATATGACAAACAGTTAAAACTGCTTACATGACACTTTGGTGACTCCATACAGAATTAATCAAAAAATATTTTGGAACATGTGCAGCGGTTGGAACATAGAAGAGCAGTCCAAGAAAGCAGAGCAGTTCTGTCAGTATTAGGAGCTGTCCGTGCATAGTGGTTCTGAATGGACTATTGTACAAAATAATTAATGAACTAGCAGAGTACTATAAATACCAAAGCCGAAACGCAGCAAAACCAGTAATATCCCATATGGTCTTAATGTGCTAACACGGATTCCAAAGACAGTAAAATCTGTCAACAATTAAATGATAAAAAGCCAAATATAAACAATTTCCCACACAACATCACACCACCAAGAAGCAACTCATAACAGCATCCCGATGACCCACTGGCCAGACAAAAATACCATTTTGTGCTTGAACGTTTTGTATCACGATCTAGAATAGTTTGAAAGTTACATTTCAACTCCCAAATGAAAGACAAGCCGTCGCAATATTTTACTAGTTGAAAGTGATTTGATTTGTCGAGTCTAGTCTGACAAATACACGTACTGTAATACAAAGACTCTTAAAGCTATCGTCGATTACTCTCTTTCTGTATCATAACTTATATTTTCATTTATGTCATGCAAACACGCGCTCCCTGGTGGAATGCGCTTGACAAATATGTTTTCTTACTTAGGCTTTTTGGAACATTTGCGCCTAGCCAAATGTATAAACACATGTCTGTGCTTATAATAAAAAGCAACTAAATGCTTATCAACATTTCAAACTAAATTAAGAATTATAAAGAATTTAGTAAAGAGAATTAAATGGAAAAAAGAGGAAAGAACGAATTATATTTTTCAATACAAAATTGTTCCCCCAAATAAAATTAAACCGCTTTGCGCCCTCACCTATGGTTGAACAACACTCACAGCCCACCGACTGTTGTTCCTATCAGCAATCAACCTTATCGGTTTCTTTTTAACTTTACAGAAATACTGACGACCTTAACCATAGCTGGGTTTACAAAATACATATTGGAAACATGTATTCCTACCCAATAAAACCAAAAATTGAAAAGACTCACCTCCGTTGAGAAGTCTGTTTCATCCAGGATAATTCTTTCATTCTGCATCCGCTGCATCGTCCCTGTAGAACTGGGGTCCATTATCAGTACGTTCTGACTACCGGGTCTAGAGAACTTACAGTCACTCTTTCTGGAGTCAGTCGTTCTGTAAACTTCGTAATTGTACACGTGCTGTCGCGTTTCTATCCCCAAAGTGTCTGCGTAAGGCGGTGGATAATATGGAATAACTGGGAGATTAGAATGATAGAGAATGCGCGATTGTCTCCATCTGTATATTTTCACTGATATAATAACAACTAAACAAGTGATGAACAGAAACGAGACTACAGCCAAAGCGAAAACTAAATAAAATGTCAGGTTGGCATTGTACTCCTTCTCGTGCGTTAAGTCAGTGAATTCTGAGAGCACTTCAGGGCATAGTTCTTATTTCTCCATTCTGTAAGCCCACTTCAAACAACGCTCTGTCTGTCGATTTCTGCAGCTTAAATGACAGCCAGGCATTCTGTCCAGAGTCCACATCAACAGCCACCACTTTAATGACAAGATAGCCCACATCTGCTGAACGAGGCACAATTTCAGCCACCAGAGAGCTCCTAATTTGAACTGGATACAGAACCTGCAGTGCGTTGTCATTCTCATCCTGGATGAGGATATCAACACTCACATTGCTACTGATTGGAGGAGAGCCTCCGTCTTGCGCCTTGACAACGAGTTTGAGTTGTTTTGTTTGTTCATAATCGAAAGAACGCCCCGCATGTAAAACTCCGGTTTCAGAGTTAATGGATATATATGTAGAGACTGGAGTTCCATTGATCTGCGTGTCCTCCAAGTGGTACGAGATTTTAGCGTTTTGATTCCAGTCAGAGTCCCGCGCGCTGACAGTAAATATGGGAATACCAGGAGAGTTGTTCTCTGTGACGTAGGCAGAGTAAATACTTTTATCGAAAAATGGGGCATTGTCATTTACATCAGAGATACTAAGATGTAATGTCCTGGCGCTAGAAAGAGGAGGCGAACCAGAATCAGTCACTTTAATCGTTATGTTATATTCAGAATATTTTTCCCGATCAAAACATGAGTCAGTAATCAAATTATAATAATAAGTCAAGGAGGATTTGATCTGAAATGGAAGGTTTCTGTCTACAGAACAGCTAATCTACCCGTTTATGTCTGAATCAGCGTCTTTAACATTTATTACAGCTATAGTGGTGCCTGGGGGAGCATCTTCAGAAACGGGGCTAGAGAAAGACATGACGTTTATAACTGGTGCGTTATCATTAACATCAATAACTTCAATTATAACTTTACTGGAGTCTGTAAGACCACCATGGTCTTTAGCCTCTACTCTGAGTTCGTATTTTTTATCTTTCTCATAATCTACTTGACCAGTAACAGAAATTATACCTGTCGCTATATCGATGGCAAATATGTCGACTACATTCCCTTTCAACTTGGAGAAATAGAATGATATGTGGCCGTTAGAGCCACTGTCTGCATTACTTGCATTGACAGTTGTGATATAAGTACCTCTCGGTGCGTTTTCCATCACAGTAGCCCTGTAAAGCGACTGGTTAAACAATGGTGGATTGTCACTGGCATCTAAGACACTGATCTTGATATTGACTGTGCCAGACCTTTGCGGATTTCCACCGTCCACAGCAATTAGCTTTAACGAGAGACCCGAATGCTCCTCTCTGTCCAAAGAGAGGTATCATATCAGTGTATTTTTGAAGTATCTGAAGTATAATTTCTGAAGTATCATATCAGTGTATTTGCTACCGTCTGGATTTGCTTGTTGTTTCAAAATGAAGTTGTCATTTGGGGTTAAAATATAATTCTGTCCTGAATTATGCCCTACATCGGGATCATCTGCTCCCTCAAGGAGAAATCGTGATCCTATAGATACTGATTCACTGATTTCGAGTTGTATATCTTTATTTGGAAACGCAGGTGCGTGATCATTGACATCTAATATTTCTACCGTAATACGTTGTAGTTCAATTGGATTTTCTAGAATAATTTCGAAGCTAAAGCTACACGGAGTGACATCCCCACAAAGCTGCTCTCGGTCAATTCTCTTTGGCCATGCACAATGTGACCAAAACACAGCAAAGAAATTAACACTTGCCATCCGACTCCGCAAAACAAACGCCATTTTACGCAGTTGCCTTCAAGAAATCCTTTAAACACCATAGCCAACAAAATAGGGAAACACATCCGATACGAATATTCCTGTAATTGTGTCCTTAAAACGTCGAGGAAAGAAAGGTATAAGCCACAATCAAAGCTATTTTTAACCAACCACTCCAAGTATATGCTCAGAGGAAATATCTGTGTTGAGCCCCGCCTATTACGAACTGCAGAATCTTTGCTTCTCCTCTGGTGGTGCGCAGTGATAGAGGAGGGGACTTTACTGACTAACAAAACTGGACAGAAGTAATTTTACTGATCAACAGCGTCCCTCAGAGTTCAAAATATAAACTGCAGATTATATGTAAATATAACTTAAGATATTTATGAATGAACAGCTTTTGCAATTCTCAATTCTAAATATTGAAAACAAAGAAACCTATGATATTCACACTAAACGCAAGAAATAATATAATATGACCAGCAGGGTTGATAATCACTTTATATCTTCAAATGCAACAATATCCCTTCCATTCGATTCTGCGTAATAGAAAAACAGTAAATACCCAAGTGTCATCTGTTTGCAAAAGCTGTGTGGTGAAAACGTCTATAATGGCTGGTGGCTAAAATTCCGTACAAAACATGGGACAGATAGCACTGTGTGAGAGGGCAATCATCTGTTGCCCACTAGAAGTGGCGCTGTCCTGTTTGAGAGGTGCTGATATGACCAGTGCTATAGAGCCTCGTTCATGTACCACTTTATAATCGTAAAGAGAGAGTACAATCTATTTTAAGGTAATACAAAACATGAGTAAACTCACCTCCACGGGCGAGTCTGGTTCATCCAGGATATTCTTTTCACTCTGCATCCGCTGCATTGTTCCTGTAGAACTGGGGTCCATTATCAGAACGTTCTGACTACCAGGTCTGGAGAACTTACAGTCACTCTTTCTGGAGTCAGTCGTCCTGCACACCTCGTAATTGTACACGTGTTGTAGAGTTCCTGTTCCCAAACTGTCTGCGTAACGCGGTGGATAATACGGAATAACCGGAAGATTGGAATGATAGAGGATGCGGGACTGTCTCCATCTGTATATTTTCACTGATATAATAACAACTAAACAAGTGATGAACAGAAACGAGACTACAGCCAAAGCCAAGACTAAGTAAAAAGTCAGGTTGTCATTGTACTCCTTGTCCAGCGTAAAGTCAGTGAACTCCGAAAGCACCTCAGGGAAACTGTCCGCCACCGCCACGTTAACATTGACTGTAGCTGAACGAGAGGGCTGTCCGTTGTCCTCCACTACAACAGTGAGCCTTTGTTTCACAGCATCTTTATCAGTAACTTGACGTATAGTTCTTATTTCTCCATTCTGTAAGCCCACCTCAAACAACGCCCTGTCTGTCGCTTTCTGCAGTTTATAGGAGAGCCAGGCATTCTGCCCTGAGTCTACATCAACAGCCACCACTTTAGTGACAAGATAGCCCACATCTGCTGAACGAGGCACCATTTCAGCCACCAGAGAGCTGCTAGTCTGAACTGGGTACAAAACCTGAGGCGCGTTATCGTTCTGGTCCTGAACCATTACTTTCACAGTCACATTGCTACTGAGTGGAGGAGAGCCTCCGTCTTGCGCCTTAACCACGAGATTCAGTTGTTTTGTTTGTTCATAATCAAAGGAGCGAATTGCATGTAAAACTCCAGTTTCAGAGTTAATGGATACATAAGCAGAAACTGGAGTTCCACTGATTTGTGTGTCTTCCAAGAGGTACGAAATTCTAGCGTTCTGATTCCAGTCAGAGTCCCGCGCACTGACAGTAAATATGGACATTCCAGGAGAGTTATTCTCTGTGACGAAGGCAGAGTATGAGCTCTGATTAAATAATGGGGCATTGTCATTTACATCAGATATTCTAAGATGTAATGTCCTGGAGCTAGAGAGAGGAGGCGAACCAGAATCTGTCGCTGTTATGGTTATGTTGTATTCTGGTGTTGTTTCCCTGTCAAAAGCTACATCTGAAATCAAAGTATAATAACTACTTAATGAAGACTGAATTTTAAAGGGGAGGTTACCATTTATAGAACAAGCTATCTGTCCGTTTTTCTCCGAATCACCGTCTTTCACGTTAATTATAGCTACAGTGGTACCAGGCGGAGCATCTTCAGAAACTGGGCTGGAGAAAGACATTACGTTTATAACTGGTGGGTTGTCATTAGCATCAATAACTTCTATTACAACTTTGCTTGTGTCTGTTAAACCACCCTGGTCTTTAGCCTCTACTCTTACTTCATATTTTTTGTCTTTCTCATAATCTATCTCACCGGAAACCGAAATAATACCAGTCGAAATATCAATAATAAATACGTCAACTGTGTTCCCTTTCAACTTAGAAAAATAGTACGAAATGTGTCCATTTGATCCACTATCGGCATCGCTGGCATTAACCGTAGTAATATACGTGCCTTTCACGGCGTTTTCCAAAACAGTAGCCCTGTACACTGACTGGTTAAACACAGGCGCGTTGTCGTTGACGTCAAGAACAGTGATCTCTATATTTACTGTGCCAGATCTCTGCGGATTTCCACCGTCTACAGCGATCAGCTTCAAAGAAAGACGGGGATCTTCCTCTCGGTCTAACGGCTTCTGCAGCACCATCTCTGCGTATTTACTGCCGTCCGGATTTGAATGTTGTTTTAAAATAAAATTCTCATTGGGAGTTAAAACGTAATTCTGTAGGGCGTTAATTCCCACATCGGGATCCACTGCACTCTCAAGTGGGAATCTCGACCCAACAGTGGCTGATTCACCGATTTCAAATTTGATATCCTTAATTGTGAAAGCAGGGGCATGATCATTTACGTCTAATATCTCAAATGTAACACGGTGCAGTTCAATTGGATTTTCGAGAATAATTTCGAAGCTGAAGCTACACGGTGTTACGTCGCCACAAAGCAGCTCTCTGTCTATTCTCTCACTCACGACTAGAATCCCTTTGTCTGTCTTCAGCTCTGTGTACTGAACGCTTTCCCCGGTCACGATACGGGCTCGGCCAACTCGGAGCCTTTTTAAATCCAACCCCAGGTCTTGAGCTACGTTACCGATTACAGAGCCTTTCTTCATCTCTTCTGGAATTGAATACCGGATTTGTCCACTCACATCTTGACAGAAATAAAAGAGGAAAGTAATTGCTTGCAATCGTAGTCCACACACACGCCATTTTATGGAATTAGGTAGAAGGAAACCGTCCGATTCCATAGCCAAGAAAACAAACGCAACACGAATATTCCTTACTGTATTCTCAAAAGGAAAATAGAATACTGCCTGTCGAAGTATAATAGCAATCCAGTATATTGAACCTTTGGCTGTTTGTAATCTACATACTGTGGACAGCGAGTATATTTCTGTTACCGACACCTCGTTTGAAACGCCCTGTTTAACTCTCTTTTGGTTGAGCGCAATGAAAGGGGATGGTACTCCACTGACTGATAACACTGGACAGGAATTGTTTCTCTGATCAACAGCGTCACTCAGAGTGCAACATATGAACAACAGATTCCATTGGATAATAATGTCAATATGAATCACACTTTAGAGCAGTGTAGTCTCCTACAAAAAAAAGGCAAATAGCTAGATGAACATTAAACTAGATGAACACTGAATTAGATAAACACTGAGAGGAACGCCAAAATGAAAGCTGAGATGAACGCTGAGATAGATTAACAATGAGATGAACACATGAACACAGCTAGATGAACGCTGAGCTAGTTATCATCTATAGAAGCAGGACCAACGGCAATAATATCATATTAAAACATGCAACCCTATTGTCATTCATAGTTTTAAGCATCTAGATGCAATCCAAAACGGCAGGACAAATATAAATAATCTGATACTAAAATAAGCAACCTTATTCTCTGTCAAAGTATATTTACATCCATCAACCATACAAACCACTACAGGACAACATAGCAGGTACCTAAGTTGAGCGTTATTCGTCAAGTGACAGTTAACACATCTAACATGACTCTGGTGACTTCAAATAGACAATATCAAAAATATTTTGGAACATACAGCAGTTGGAACAGAAGAAAGTAAGAGAAAACAGAGCAGTCCTCTGACAGTAGTGGCACTGTCCGCGCGGACTGGTTCTGAAATTGCAGAATAGGCTATTGTACAAATTGTTTACACTTGACTTGTTGTTGATCACGTCCCACAATCGTTTGAATGTGAAATTTCAACTCCCAACTGAAAGGTTAGACAACACACGTTGTACTTGTTAAAATTGCTTTGATTTGCCCAATCCGAGTCTAGTCTGACAAATATAATACAAGACACTTTAAGCAATGTCTAGAGGCTTGACGCTCTCGACTAAAATCGATGCACTGGTTTGTTCAAGTCAACTAGAGAAAGAAAAGGGCATTTCTCAAACACGTCACCTAACTTACAATGTGCGAAGAGACAGTCAGAATTTCTAAACGGAGGCCAAATGTACTGCAATACTAGCATAAATGACCAGAAGACATCTGCAGTTCCTGTTTTAAGTTAATGTTACAAACATGTTTTCTACATAATTGCTCAGCGATTAACTCTTACTAATCCGGTCTCATTAGATAAGGAAAGAGTCTGCGACATGTAGGGTTATTGTTTGATTTCAGTCTTGTAAACGATAGATCCAGGATTCTACACAGTGCCCTTCTAAATGTAATAGGTTAAAACCTGTAATATATCATCTTTGTTTCAAAGTAACCTAGCCAAAATAGTCCGATAGAGAAAAAATGATTTTATGAAAACGTCATCATGTCATTAACCAGCAATATTTTCTTCAATGTGCAAATGTCCAGTAAATAAAGTCAGACTTCTAGCCATAATAGACACCCATGATAATTGTTGAATATTCAGATCAGCCCTTTTTCTACATAATTGGCTGACATTTTCATTTCTGTCAAATGAAACATGCTCACATTTGTGCTTTGCGAAAACAAAACCCCAAACGAAAGCTAAACTTAACTCAGTCCTCCTTTATGTTTGAACAACGCACACCAACCTCAAAACTGTCCCTAAGTGCAACCAGCCAGGTAACATGGCCATTAACATTTAACTATAGAGAAATACTGATGACATTAACTTTAGTATGGCCATCCAACATTTTTACAAAGGACATATAGTAAAAAGGTTTTCCAACCCAATTAGAACTACCATTATATCTTCTAAAGACTTACATCATGGTGAACGTCTGGTTCATCCAGGAGGTTCTTTTCACTTGGCATCGTCCCTGTAGAACTGGGGTCCATTATCAGAACGTTCTGACTACACGGTCTGGGGAACTTACAGTCACTCTTTCTGGAGTCGGTCGTCCTGCACACCTCGTAATTGTACACGTGTTGTAGAGTTCCTGTCCCCAAAGTGTCTGCGTAACGCGGTGGATAATAGGGAATAACTGGGAGATTAGAATGATAGAGGATGCGGGACTGTCTCCATCTGTAGATTTTCAGCGATATAATAACAATTAAACACGTGATGAACAGAAACGAGACTACAGCCAAAGCCAAGACTAAGTAAAATGTCAGGTTGGCATTGTATTCCTTCTCCTGCGTAAAGTCAGTGAACTCCGAGAGCACTTCAGGGAAACTGTCCGTCACCGCCACGTTAACACTGACTGTAGTTGAACGAGAGGGCTGCCCGTTGTCCTCCACTACAACAGTGAGTCTTTGTTTCACAGCATCTGTATCCGTAACTTGACGTATAGTTCTTATTTCTCCATTCTGTAAGCCCACCTCAAACAACGCCCTGTCTGATGCTTTCTGCAGTTTATAGGAGAGCCAGGCATTCTGTCCAGAGTCCACATCAACAGCCACCACTTTAGTAACAAGATAACCCACATCTGCTGAACGAGGTACCATTTCAGCTACCAGCGATCCGATAGTCTGGACTGGGTACAAAACCTGAGGCGCATTGTCGTTCTGATCTTGGATGAAGATGTTGACACTGACGTTGCTACTGAGTGGAGGAGAGCCTCCGTCTTGCGCCTTAACCACGAGGTTCAGCTGTTTTGTTTGTTCATAATCAAAGGAGCGAATTGCATGTAAAACTCCGGTTTCAGAGTTAATGGATACATAAGTAGAAACTGGAGTTCCAGTGATCTGCGTGTCTTCCAAGTGGTACGAAATTCTAGCGTTTTGATTCCAGTCAGAGTCCCGCGCACTGAGAGAAAATATGGACAATCCAGGAGAGTTATTCTCTCTGACGTAGGCAGAGTATGAGCTCTGATAAAACAATGGGGAATTGTCATTTACATCAGATATTCTAAGATGTAATGTCCTGGAGCTAGAGAGAGGAGGTGAACCAGAATCTGTCGCTATTATGGTAATATTGTATTCTGGTGTTGTTTCTCTGTCAAACACGACATCAGAGATCAAATTGTAATAACTGGTCAAGGACGATTCCATCTTGAACGGAAGGTTAGTACCAATAGTACATGTAATCTGCCCGTTTTTCTCTGAATCAGCGTCTTTCACATTTATAACAGCTATCGTGGTTCCATGGGAAGCATCTTCAGAAACAGGGCTAGAGAAAGACATAACGTTTATAACTGGTGCGTTATCATTAACATCAATGACTTCGATTATAATTTGGCTGGTGTCTGTAAACCCACCCTGGTCTCTGGCTTCTACTCTAACCTCATATTTCTTATCTTTTTCATAATCGATAATTCCCAAAACTGATATAACTCCTGTGTCCTTATCAATAACGAATATTTCAGCTATGCTTCCCTTCAGCTTAGAGAAACTGTACATAATTTGTCCATTTGAACCACTGTCAGCATCGCTGGCATTAACGGTGGTAATATAAGTTCCCTTTGGAGCGTTCTCCATCACAGTAGCCCTGTACACTGACTGGTTAAACACAGGCGTGTTGTCATTAGCATCGAGGACAGTGATCTCTACGTTTACTGTGCCAGATCTCTGTGGATTTCCACCGTCTACAGCGATTAGCTTTAAAAAGAGACGAGGATGGTCCTCCCTATCTAATGGCTTCTGGAGAATCATCTCCGCATATTTACTACCGTCTGGATTAGCAAGTTGTTTTAAAACAAAATTGTCATTGGTTGTCAAAACGTATTTCTGTAAATCGTTTAAGCCTACGTCAGGGTCTTCTGCGCTATCTAATAGAAAGCGAGCACCGATTGTTGCAGCCTCACTTATTTCTAATTTGATGGCACTATTTTGGAAAGTAGGGGCATGGTCATTCACATCAAGAATTTCCACAACAACGCGATGCAATTCGATTGGATTTTCTAGAATTATTTCAAAAGTAAAGCTACACGGTGTTACGTCGCCACAAATCTGCTCTCTGTCTATTCTCTCACTCACGACTAGAATCCCTTTGTCTGTCTTCAGCTCTGTGTACTGAACGCTTTCCCCGGTCACGATACGGGCCCGGCCCGCTCGGAGTCGATTCACATCCAACCCCAGGTCTTGAGCTACGTTACCGATAACAGAGTCTTTCTTCATCTCCTCCGGAATGGAATAACGGATTTGGCCACTTACAATATGACTGAGATACAAATAAAAGGGTAGTACTTGCCATTGCAGTCCATAAAATAATCGCATTTTCAGACATTTAGGTATAACGATTCCTTCCAATGCCATAAAAAAAAAACAAAAAATCCAAGAACCTTAATTCAGTATTCTCAAACGGAACGAAAAGTAGAAGTCAATTTTAATCCAGGCTATTGTAACCGTGCCATCAGTAAATAAACACCAGAGCGAGTGTTTCACTGTCGCACCCCAGCTAATATGAAGCCAAGAGTATGTCGCTCTACTCGGGTAGAAAGCAGAGATAGGGGAGTGTACTCCATGGGCTTGACATCACCAGGCAGAAATTATTTCGCTAAACTACAGCGTCACTCAGAGTACAAAACATGAACAACAGATTTTATTAGATAAAAACCTACATATGAATGAACACTTTTCAGCACTACTGTCTCTCAATCATATTAGATAGGACGACACACCGCTATTAAGACCATTGCAAAGTTACCTACAATTATTATAATTTGTTGACCAGCAGGGTAAAAAGTACCGATTTCGTATCATGTCCTCTCATATTTATGTTGAATCATGTACAAAACCATTCAGTGACACCTCTGTCCAAGACGAATATGCCAAGGGAAGTATATTGAGTCATTTGTGGGTAAACAAGTTAGAAGCAAAAGCCGAGTAAAACCAGTAAAGAAACTTCATACTGATGTTTCAAAAGAAAACAGTTGGAAACATTGAGAGCATACAATGTAGAAATTAGCTAATGAGCTGCTAGTTGCCATAATGAAATAACAGTTGCTGTCTACATCTAAGGATGCTGAAATCGCATCTTTAGTAGCGTACTAAACAACTCAACAGGCATTTGCACATTGAACAGCTTATCCCAACACGTCGTATATTCAGCCCAACATAATATTATTCAATTATTAAAAAGTTAACTTATATGAACATGTAGTCCAGCTCTCCACCCGTTCAAATACAAAAACCATGCTGCGCTCCCTGATTTCAGTCACAAGAAGACATTCCTTTTGATGAAAAGCTGCTAAATGAAAGTTCTGGCCCAATTGGTAAGAATTGGTAACAAAAACTCATACTACCTAACGAATTAATTTAATGTCATGTAATGTAAGTTTTTCTTTTTGTATTTTTCATTCATTCCGATTTATACTAATCAGACAGATATTTTTTGTGTAAAAAACGAGTAAAGGTCTTATAATAGTTAAATTATTTCAGATTGGTGAAACGTCTCATGTCGTGAGTCTCTATCTTTTACAGTTTATAAGACAGCATATTTATAATGTGTTTTAGAATCAAAGGAGTTGTCATTATTGGATCTCCAACAGACTCACCTCCAACGGCGAGTCTGGTTCATCCAGGATGTTCTTTCCACTCTGCATCCGCTGCATCGTTCCAGTATAATTGGGGTCCATTATCAATACGTTCTGACTACCGGGTCTGGAGAACTTACAGTCACTCTTTCCGGAGTCAGTGGTCCTGCACACCTCATAATTGTACACGTGCTGTAGAGTTCCTGTCCCCAAAGTGTCTGCGTAACGCGGTGGATAATACGGAATAACCGGGAGATTGGAATGGCAGAGGATGCGGGACTGTCTCCATCTGTAGATTTTAACTGATATAATAACAACTAAACACGTGATGAACAAAAACGACACTACAGCTAAAGCCAATACTAAGTAAAAAGTCAGGTTGTTATTGTACTCCTTGTCGTGCGTAAAGTCAGTGAACTCCGAGAGCACTTCAGGGAAACTGTCCGCCACCGCCACGTTAACATTGACTGTAGTTGAACGAGAGGGCTGTCCGTTGTCCTCCACCACAACAGTGAGCCTTTGTTTCACAGCATCTTTATCAGTAACTTGACGTATAGTTCTTATTTCTCCATTCTGTAAACCTACTTCAAATAACGCCCTGTCTGTCGATTTGTGCAATTTATAGGAGAGCCAGGCATTCTGTCCAGAGTCCACATCAACAGCCACCACTTTAGTGACAAGATAGCCCACATCTGCTGAACGAGGCACCATTTCAGCCACCAGAGAGCTGCTAGTCTGGACTGGATACAAAACCTGAGGCGCGTTGTCATTCTGGTCCTGGATCATTATTTTCACAGTCACGTTGCTACTGAGTGGAGGGGAGCCTCCATCCTGCGCTTTTACGCGGAACTGAAACTCCTTGATCTGCTCGTAGTCAAAAGAGCGCACTGCATGGATGACTCCACTATCAGCACTAACGGACACATATGAGGAGACCGAAACTCCGTTAATCGTGGAGTCCTCCAGCATGTAAGAAACACGGGCATTCTGGTTCCAGTCAGCGTCTCTGGCTTTCACTGTGAATATAGAGAGGCCTGGTGTGTTGTTTTCTAGAATGTAGGCCTCATATGAGCTCTTCTCAAAGACAGGCACGTTGTCATTGACATCTGATATGTGTAAGGTAAGAGTGATGCCGCTGGAGAGTGATGGCACTCCCTCATCAGAGCACGTCACACTGATGTTGTGCTCAGAGGCTCTCTCACGGTCTAACTCACTGTCTGTTTCTAGGCTATAGAATCCATTTAATGTCGATTTAATTGCATAGGGTATATTCTCATTAATTTCGCAATGCACCTGACCGTTTTGGTCTGAGTCGGGGTCTTGGACGTTCAGTACAGCTATTACTGTTCCACAAGGGGAATCCTCCGGTACTGACTTAGATGTTGTCATGAAGTTAATTATAGGACTATTGTCATTAACATCGACAACATCAACTACAATTTTAGATGAATCGGAGAGACCCCCCTTGTCTTTCGCCTCAACGTCAATCTGATAATGTTGAGCTTTTTCGAAATCTAACGTAACAAGCAAATGGACTTCTCCATTATTCTCATCGATTTCAAATCGTTCAAATACTCCCTCGTTGCTACTTGATATGGAATATGTAATTAGTCCATTGGATCCCTTGTCATCATCTTTAGCGCTGACTGTGGTAATTAAGGTGCCTTTTGGGGAATTTTCGACTATGCTTGCCTTGTAAATCTCCTGTGTAAAAACAGGAGCATTGTCATTTGCATCTAAAACAGTAATGCGTATCTGCACAGTTCCAGACATCTGAATCTCCCCTCCATCCAGAGCGGTAAGTACTAACGACATCTCCTCATTTTTCTCTCGATCTAGAGGTTTCTGTAAAACCATCTCTACCTTTTTACTCCCATCAGCCTGAGTTTGCAATCTCAATATGAAATCTTCGCTAGGACTAAGAGTATAGCTTCGAAGGTCATTTATTCCCACATCCGAATCAAACGCTTTTTCAAGGATGAATTTAGACCCTGTAGCAGCTGATTCGCTAATCTCAAAATGAATTTCACTCTTTTTGAAAAGTGGAGCATTGTCATTTATATCTGTAATTTCAACTGAAACGCGATGGAATTCTATTGGGTTATCCAGAATAATCTGAAAATGCAGTGCGCAAGGCATCATTTGTCCACAGAGAGCTTCACGGTCTATTCTCTCTGTGATAATGAGAACTCCCCTTTCTTTATTCAGTTCGATATATTCCGCACTTTCTCCAGAATAAATACGAGCTTTACCTGATTTAAGTCTTTTGATATCCAAACCCAAATCCTGCGCTACGTTTCCGACTATAGAGCCTTTCGCCATTTCCTCGGGAATGGAATAACTGACCTGTCCGTTCACTGAACCGAGACAGAGGACCGATATAAAAAACAGTACTTGCCGTATCATTCTTCTGGCCGACATTTTCCTTTCACCATGAAACAACAATAATATAATATTCCATTTGAACGTCAGTAATAATCCAATGGTTTCCAGTTTAAAACATTATTCACATTTCTGAAACAATGAAATAATTAAGAAATCAGAGCTCGGTGTCTCGGTGTTTATTTTTTCCCGTAACCCGGACTATTTCCTATGCATACGGCTCTGTCTCTGCGTAATATATCGAGATGATGGGGGAGGTACTGCCGCTAATCAGATCAAAAACTACAACACACTGACCAACAGCGTCTCTCTGAGTTCATTTAATAGAACTACACACAAATGGACTTATAATAAATACACAAAACCACATGCCGGAACTGCCAAGACACTTTGCACTGCAGTGTGGATGTGAATGTCTATAAAGAAAATACATAATATTTATCAAAATGAAAAATATGAGATGGACATATTTCATATAAATTCATAATCTAAGTAGACACAAAATGTACAATTGTCAGCAAGTTCAAGACATTTATAAATAGGTCCAACATGACATAAATATAAATAGGTCTAACATGTCTGCAGTTAACGCGCTAACGGTAACCAAAGACAACTATCTTTAAGTAGAAAAATAAACATTTGCAATAATGTGCATTAAATACACATAATCCGTCAACCTTCATCTTCATATGGCTGGCGTATAATGTCATGGACGTCAATATGCAACACATATTATAATAAATTAGTAGTGCAACGCAATGCTGACCGTGGTGCCGAAAGTGCCGTAACAATGGGATGAAAATCTTTTCTGATATGAAAGAAGGCCTAACTCAAACAAAGCATGTTTTGAAAACGTAAATTAAGAGAAAAAAAATAACAGACCTCTGTCGGAGAGTCCTGTTCATCCAGGATGTTCTTTTCACTCTGCATCCGCTGTATCGTCCCTGCAGAACTGAGGTCCATTATCGGTACGTTCTGACTACCGGGTCTGGAGAACTTACATTCACTCTTTCTGGAGTCAGTCGTCCTGCACACCTCGTAATTGTACACGTGTTGTAGAGTTCCTGTCCCCAAAGTGTCTGCGTAACGCGGTGGATAATACGGAATAACCGGAAGATTGGAATGATAGAGGATGCGGGACTGTCTCCATCGGTATATTTTCACTGATATAATAACTAATAAACACGTGATGAACAGAAATGAGACTACAGCCAAAGCCAAGACTAAGTAAAAAGTCAGGTTGTCATTGTACTCCTTGTCGTGCGTAAAGTCAGTGAACTCCGAGAGCACTTCAGGGAAACTGTCCGCCACCGCCACGTTAACATTGACTGTAGCTGAACGAGAGGGCTGTCCGTTGTCCTCCACTACAACAGTGAGTCTTTGTTTCACAGCATCTTTATCAGTGACTTGGCGTATAGTTCTTATTTCTCCATTTTGTAAGCCCACTTCAAACAACGCCCTGTCTGTTGTTTTCTGCAGTTTATAGGAGAGCCAGGCATTCTGTCCAGAGTCCACATCAACGGCCACCACTTTAGTGACAAGATAGCCCACATCTGCTGTACGAGGCACAATTTCAGCCACCAGAGAGCCACTAGCCTGGACTGGGTACAGAATCTGAGGAGGGTTGTCATTCTGGTCCTGGATTAGTATTGTAACCGTAGTAACTGAAGTGAGAGGTGGAGATCCCCCGTCACGGGCACTGACGTTAAATTCAAACGACCTGATTTGTTCGTAATCGAATGACCGAAGAGCATGGATTTCACCGTTTTCTGAATTTACTGAGAAGGACGAGGACACAGCTGCTCTGTTTATCTGTTTGTCATTGAGGAAGTAGGAGATACGAGCATTTTGTCCCCAGTCAGCATCATGCGCTCTCACCGCGAATATAGACACGCCTGGTGAGTTGTTTTCCTGAATAGACTTAGTAAATTTAGGTTTATAAAACTCTGGTGGGTTATCGTTGACATCTGATATTTTAACTGTGATGTTCTTATTGGTGGAAAGAGGCGGAGAGCCATCATCTGATACTGTTATTGTGATATTATACTCAGACACAGTTTCTCTATCCAGGGGGCTATCTGTAATTATTGTATAATAATCCGTTAAAGATGCCTCTATTTTGAAAGGAATATCGCCGTTAATAGAGCACTGAACGATACCATTTCCTTCTGAGTCTTCATCCTCTACATTAATAACAGCTACAGTGCTACCGGGGGGAGAGTTCTCTGGAATCGAGTTTGAAAAGGACATCAGCTGTATTGTGGGGACATTATCGTTTTCATCAATAATTTGTACAACAACCTTACATGTATCAGTGAGGCCACCACTGTCTTGTGCGAAAACATTTAATTGATAATATTTTGTCTTTTCAAAATCCAGTTTCCCTACCAATTTGATCTCGCCATTAGCCACGTTAAGCTCAAAGAGCTCCTTCGCCTCTTTAGCAACATGAGGGATCGAGAAAGTGAGCTCTCCGTTAATTCCTTGGTCTGCATCATTTGCGCTAACGGTAGTTACCAAAGTACCTACCGGAGAATTCTCAATCACATTCGCGTTATAAACTGGCTTACCACATACAGGCGCATTGTCATTGGCATCTAACACGGTAATATAGATGCGGACAGTGCCAGATTTCTGAGGCTCGCCTCCGTCAATTGCAGTAAGCATCAGAGACATAGTCTCTTGTGTTTCTCTGTCTAGTGGGTTTTGCAAAATCATCTCAATGTATCTACTCCCGTCAGGTTGGCTGTGTAACTGTAATTTGAAATGATCTGTTGGTTTCAGAGAATAATTCTGTATACCGTTAACACTAACGTCAGGGTCCACCGCACTCTCCAATGAAAAACGTGCACCGGACACGGCTGATTCACTAATTTTGAAATGTATTTCATCTTTTGGAAAGGATGGTGGGTTATCGTTAATGTCACGTACCTCGACAGTGATACGAAATAATTGGATGGGATTTTCTATGATAAGCTCAAAGCTAAAGCTACAAGGCGTAGTCTGTCCACAAAGCTCCTCTCGGTCGATTCTCTCCTTAACAACAAGGAGTCCTTTGTCTCGGTTTAGCTCTACATACTGTCGTGATCCCTTCGTTACAATGCGAGCTTTCCCGGAAACTAGCCTCTTGACCTCTAAGCCTAAATCTCTACCTATGTTTCCAACTATCGAAGCCTCCGCTTGCTCTTCTGGTATGGAATATCGTGCCTGCCCAGTCACGGAATCTAGAGCGCACAGACAAAGAATAAAAAACAGTACTTGCCATCCGCTTCTGCGGTCTGTGGTACACCAGTCATCCATTCCAACAAGTGAAGCAGAAAACAAATATTTTTTACTCCTTTTGTCAGAGAATATGGCTCATCTGTACATCAAAACGAGGAAAAACAATAGACGGTATTTCCCAGAGAAACGAATGTAAATAAGCCGTGAGGACTTCAGTCCTAAATCTCTTGGTTCGTTAGAGATGGTGTGTGTTTGAGTGGGTCAGTAAAAGGGAGAATGTAGGAGGGGACGCTGCGCCACACAGAGTGAGGATTTCCATGTACTGCATATCATCGATCAACAGCGGCACTCAGAGTACAAACACCGCAAACGCACTATAGTAACTACGCGACATGTATCCAAATGCACCATACAGAAATTCACAAAACCTCAATAACGTAATGCAACAATCAGGGGCGTTGTTTCATCAAAAGCCAAGGTATGGCAATGTCACATGACGTCAAGTCACATGACGTCAAGTCACATGACGTTTATTGAAAACTGTTTCAACAGACAAAGCTCTCAGTCACGTTCACAATCCCTAATGTGGGCATGTAATGCGCGACTTTGAGAGCAGTGAAAACGCCTTTCATCGTATCTATTATCGCGCATATTTCAGCACCATGGAAAAAGAGGGTAGGTCTTATCATCAGTCATTTGTTAAAACTGTTCACAGAACGAAAAGAAATGCATTGAATTAGCCTATTACTAACAGTAATACCTATTACTAGCATTCTGACAGCTACACTACCGATGTCACAATCGTGATTATAATGAGGAAACCTTCCAAATAAAATGTCAATGACTATTTCATTGTGTAATTAATTTGTAAATTGTAAAGGTAAGCATATTATGTTGTTTTCTAATGAATGCAAATAGCAATTAATAGCAAAGATATATTGGTCATTTTTTCATATTGGTTAAAAAAGAACAACACTAAAGTATTAAAACGTACAGGTACAGTTTTGTTAAATACATTGCCTTAATAAAAGACTTGACTGAAGTTTGCCCTTGCTATTTCACCACCCATGTGAAGTTTACTGAGTTTATGTCCTCTGATCTGAGTTTGAATGTTCATCCAACAGGAAAATCCACTATCAATGAAGGCCTGAGCCCCATACCTGTCTCCGACACTTGTTGAAGCACCTCCAAAGTGGCGGCAAGCGAAACAGAAAATGGAGTCCGTAGACACCGAATTCTCAATCCACTCGTGTTGGTCATAATAAATGCTGGCAATCATCTGCCGTTCCTCGAGGGGAACTGGTCAAGGCGAGGTTGAGTTGACGAGTCGGTTTTAAGTGGAGATATGTGCCTCACGGCGACTGCGGTTGCTTTTGTTCGGCTAGCAGAAGCTGCAGATGCAGGCTCTGTTGTAGCCGCATGGCCGGACTGAGGGGACACTGGCAGCTGCTCAGGAGCAACAGCTTGCAACATCGCCCCACTTGACTGCATTTCAGATGCATCTTTAGGCCTACATTTTGAGAAAAATCCATCAATTGATTTAGGTTTGCGTTTCATTGTTCGATGTTAAATTCAAACTAGCTATAGCCTCTGAATTGTATTCCCGCCTGGAATGATGTTTATCAGTTAGCTACTTATAATACGTAACGCGCCACAAACACATACGTGCACTCAAAATGTGCAATATGAATAGTAAATATTAATAATGAATAGTACATTAGCTACGTACATATAATATTTGTTGAGCACAAGTAATATTTTTTAAGGCGATACAAGTGACTTAAAAAAAACAAAAAAACAGAGTCCAAGTTATGGCAGCTGCCATACCTCGCCATACGCAATTGACGTCTGTGGCAAAAATAGATATCATAGCAAAACCAGAAATGGAAAAGTAAAGCAAGTATAATTTGCTTCAATAAAAAGAAACATTTTGTGCATACCTATAATAGAAAAACGAAATAATGAAATTCATCAAGTGTCAGGCAAGCACTGTCAGTACACACTATCCACCACCAAAAACCCACGGTTTGTGGTTTCAGCATCGGTGTACAGCGACAGGGATTGTGTATTATAGAAACAACAACCCTGTTTCCCAAAAAGTTGGGACGCTGTGTAAAATATAAACAAAAATAGAATGCAATGATGTGCAAATCATTTAAACCCTTTCCCCTATTCAATAGAAAATAGTACAAAGACAACATATCAAATGTTGAAAGTGAGACATTGTATTGTTTTTTGAGAAATATATGCCCACTTTGAATTTGATGTCAACAGCACAAAAAAGTTGGGACAGGGGCAACAATAGACTGGAACACTTGTCTGGGCTCATTTAAGATCGCGAAGTGGAAAACTGTCCTGTGGTTTGACTGACGAATCAAAATCTGAAATTTATTTTTGGGAATCATGGTCGCAGCGTCCTCCGGACTAAAGGAGATAGACCATATAGCTTGTTATCAGTGCTCAGTTCAAAAGACATAATCCGTGATGGTATGGGGGTGCATTAGTGCGCATGGCATGGGTGACTTGCACATATGTGAATGCACCATTAATGCTGAACAATATATACAGGATTTGGAGCAACATATGCTGCCATCCAGACGTCTTTTTCAGGGAAGGCCTTGCTTATTTCAGCAAGACAATGTCACACCATATTCTGTACCTATCACAACAGCATGGATCCATAGTAAAAGAGTCCGGGTGCTTAACTGGCCTGCCTGCAGTCCAGACCTGTCCCCTACTGAAAACATTTGACGCATTATGAAACGAAATATATGACCCCGAACTGTTGAGCAGCTGCAATCCTATATCAAGCAAGAATGGGAATACATTTTCACTTTCAAAACTACAGCAATTGGTCTACTCAGTTCCCAAACGCTAACAGAGTAATGTTAAAAGAAGAGGTGATGCAACACAGTGGTAAACATGCCCCCGTCCCAACTTTTTTGAAACGTGTTGCTGGCATCAAATTCAAAATGGACATGTATTATTCCAAAGACAATAACATTTCTCGGTTTCAACATTTGATATGTTGTCTTTGTACTATTTTCAATTAAATACTGGGGGAAATGGTTTGCACATCATTGCATTCTGTTTTTATTTGCATTTTACAAGCAGCGTCTCAGCGTTGTACAATGATTATGTATTCCCGTAAATCTGTGATCGTTTCTTTCACTATGCACTCATCAATGCAATTCTGTTTTCTTTAATACCTAAACGCATTAGAAACGGTCTGCTGCTTAAGAACAGGCTACCCTTGAAGTAGGCCTACATCAAGATAAAAATGGTTAAAAAGGTCTAAGAGTACACATTGGAGGGAGAGGAGCTGTCCTATACGGTGATCCACCTCTAGTGGTTTTGTTGAATCACTTAACTCGTATGCACATTTCAAACACAAGACTATCCGGCACAAACTAAAGCTGACATATTTTTTTAAATAGTTACTAAACATACAAAACATTGGATCTGCCACAAAACACGAGATATATTAAGGAAACAGTCACCAGAAAAAAAAATATTGGGTTACATATTGAAATAGCATGACAACGTTGTTCTTTTTTTGTTTTTTTACAACACACTCACTTCTTTTGGCGAATCTGATTCATCCATGACGGTCTTTCCACTCTGCATCCGCTGCATCGTCCCTGTATAATTGGGGTCCATTATCAGAACGTTCTGACTACCGGGTCTGGAGAACTTACGGTCACTCTTTCTGGAGTCAGTCGTCCTGCACACCTCGTAATTGTACACGTACTGTAGAGTTCCTGTCCCCAAAGTGTCTGCGTAACGCGGTGGGTAATACGGAATAACCGGAAGATTGGAATGATAGAGGATTCGAGACTGTCTCCATCTGTATATTTTAACTGATATAATAACAACTAAACAAGTGATGAACAGAAACGAGACTACAGCCAAAGCCAAGACTAAGTAAAAAGTCAGGTTGTCATTGTACTCCTTCTTGTGGGTGAAGTCAGTGAACTCCGAGAGAACTTCAGGGAAACTGTCCGCCACCTCCACGTTAACATTGACTGTAGCTGAACGAGAGGGCTGTCCGTTATCCTTCACTACAACAGCGAGCCTTTGTTTCACAGCATCTTTATCAGTAACTTGACGTATAGTTCTTATTTCTCCATTCTGTAAGCCCACTTCAAACAACGCCCTGTCTGTCGATTTCTGAAGTTTATACGAAAGCCAGGCATTCTGTCCAGAGTCCACATCAACAGCCACCACTTTAGTGACAAGATAGCCCACATCTGCTGAACGAGGCACCATT
>JACXGI010008687.1:5912-32869 GCA_016801175.1 Esox masquinongy
TATGAATGGGCTATGGGGTAGGGTGGCAAGACGGAAGCCTTTTCTTACAAAGAAAAACATCCAAGCCCGGCTGAAGTTTGCAAAAACAAACATCAAGTCCCCCAAAAGCACATGGGAAAATGTGTTATGGTCTGATGAAACCAAGGTTGAACTTTTTGGCCATAATTCCAAAAGGTATGTTTGGCGCAAAAACAACACTTCACATCACCCAAAGAACACCATACCCACAGTGAAGCATGGTGATGGCAGCATCATGCTTTGGGGCTGTTTTTCTTCAGCTGGAAGCGGGGCCTTAGTCAGGGTGGAGGGAATTATGAACAGTTCCAAATACCAGGCAATGTTGGCACAAAACCTTCAGGCGTCCGTTAGAAAGCTGAAGATGAAGTTCACCTTTCAGCACGACAACGACCCAAAGCACACATCCAAATCCACAAAAGCATGGCTTCACCAGAAGAAGATTAACGTTTTGGAATGGCCCAGCCAGAGCCCAGACCTGAATCCAATTGAACATCTGTGGGGTGTGCACAGGAGATGTCCTCGCAGTCTGACAGATTTGGAGCGCTTTTGCAAGGAAGAGTGGGCAAATATTGCCACGTCAAGATGTGCCATGCTAATAGACTCCTACCCAAAAAGACAGTGCTGTAATAAAATCAAAAGGTGATTCAACAAAGTATTAGTTTAAGGGTGTGCACACTGATGCAACCAGGTTATTGTGAGTTTTTATTTTTTATTTTTCCCCCTCAAAGATTTCAGTTTGTTTTTCAATTGAATTGTTCATGTTATAGGTCACATTAAAGGTGGAAAACGTTCTGACATGATTTATCTTTGTCTCATTCTTTTACATCACAAGAACCTGGCATTTTAACAGGGGTGTGTAGACTTTTTATATCCACTGTACATGAATGTATGAGCAGATTTGGTGTCTTTTGTTGTCTACTCAGAGTGATGAGCCAAAACAGTGACATAAAAAGGCTTATTCATTACCTGATATTAGAAATTTAACCAATATAGTTACAATAGATCAGTCTAAACACTGTTTTGGTGTCTGTTTTAGGCTGGTCAGTCACTCGTCAGATAATTTTACAGCCAATCAGCTGTCCCATCTCATTTCCTTAAGAGTTAGTCATTGAAATGTCCTCATTTTAATTATCATAATAATATCAGATAAATTGTGCTTTTGTCTGAATAGGCGTCCAGTAGTCTCCAATAATAATTATTTGATTATATTCCTACTAAGTCCTATTGTTTTATTATTTCCTTCTCTGTTGCAGGGACAAATAAAACAAAAACCACAAGCTATTCTTTAACTCTGTAATTCTAAAACTAGAGATAAAGTATGTAAAACTTAAACTTCATACAATTTTATATAGACCTACAGTACATGTTTACATAATTTATTGGCCCACAACTTTCTTTTGACTGAGAAACTGGCCCTCCACAGAATGTTAACGTTCCTTGAGAACACTGCCCAGCCCTCTATTAGGGAGCAGGGTGTCATGAGACCTGTTGAACTCCTCTCTTGACTTGACTGGCAGGTAGGTACTGTCAACTATAGATACTACCACCTATAATCTCACAGGCCTGGGACTGTGAGAATTCTGAACAGCTGTTAGCACACAGGACTGTTAGCTCATCGAGAGCTGTGTGTCCAGTGTGTACAGGCAAAGGTGATAACATCAGGGATTAAACAGTGAAGAATGCTTCACACCGGTAGGCTACTCTGTCAGTGTTTCCCAGGGTACAGAGTAAGACACAAATCTTCAGGGCAAATTGAAGGGTTAGCTCCCCACTGGAGTAGTACAATTACAGTATGAAAGACAAAGAGCTTTGACAGTACTGTGGCCAGTCTGGAGACTAGCTGACATTCCTGTGTCCACCCCGACAGCAGCACAACATCGTATCAGAGAGAGGAATGAAGCAAAGAGTGTTATTGTAGTATTAGATTGTATACAGCAGTACTGTCAATCTATAATGGTATCGCTTCATATAGTGTAACTTATTGGTGTCATGTCTATCTCTTGCCTATTCCATTGTACAAGGTGTGTTTGACTGTATTTATGTGTAACTAATTGTTGATAATGGTCATACCTTTAGTGAGTTCATCATTGTTAATCGGCTTAGCAGGTTAAATACAGGTAAAATAAATGCATCAAACTAAAAAAAGTGTCTCTATGACTCAGTTTTTACTTCAGGGGCAGTAAAGGCAATCTGATCGTATCAGGAAGAGATTAGCCTGGGCTTCAGCGTGGCGAATACCAGGCTAGAGGGAGACATCTACTGTCCACCACTCCGCACTGCAACCTCACATCATGGTCAGGTTCATCCACATTGTTCCTGCTTGTAGACGAGGACTACCGGAATATCAACTACCTCCGCATAATCAAAACAGCTGGCTAGTTGGACACCTGAACCTAATTTTGATTAGCGCCGTGATTGGTTGGGAAATGTCTGAGGCAGGATGAGGTCACTTTTAAACAAGAACACTTACAGAGAATGGTGTTTTTTTAGAGGAGCTTGGCCATTTCAACATGATCATGTCACCTGAGTGACCCCCTTTGATGTTCAGTGAGCCCTTGGCATGCAAATGCAGCAGCTGAAACAGGTTGGTCTAAACCAGCCCACTTACATAGAAGACTTCTGAATGGAAAGGTGCCAACAGAAAACTAGTCTCACAAATAAAAGGTCCTTTCAGAGTCCCAGTGTTTTAAGGTGTACAGAGCCCTGAAACAGTATTTGCTCTGGGATGTGTCAAGATGTTAACATTTTCTGATTTTCAGCAAATCTGATGTAGACTTGCTTGGATGTTTGGGATCGTTGTCTTGCTGCAAGACCCAGTGGGGCTTTATCTTCAGCTCATAGAAGGATGGCCTGTCATCTCCCTGTAGAAGTAGCTAATACAGAGCAAAATGCATGGTTCTTTCACTGACGGTAACAAGTCCAGGTTCTGAGGCCACAAAGTATCCTCTAACCAAGACACTAAAACTGATAGGAGGTTCTGCTGTGGAATGTGATGTTTGTTTTGGCCAGAAAAGTGGAATCGTTTGGTCATGTAGACCAAACGATTCCACTTCTGACTCCTCTATCCAGAACTTCTATAACAGAAACTTCTAGAAACCATAGAGGTGTTTGTTTTCAAACTTGAGATGAGCATGCATGTTCTTATGGATGGGCAGGGGTTTTCACCTCTCTACTCTGCCATGAATCCCATTTTAGCAAAGTGTCTTCCTGATCTTAGATGGGCCAAACAAGACTGTTTCTGGGATTCTCTCCTAGGACCCTTTGTGTCTCTGAGGTTTTTAAATCTTGTTCTTGTACAGATGTGGGCAGGATGGCACTGCAGTTGTTTGGTGAAGCCCCAGAGCCTTAGTAATGGCTTGATAACTAGGGCAATAGCTTTCTCACACAAGATGATACAACATACAGAAAGACCGGACTAAAGTCAATGTGAAAAGTGTAAAAATTCAGAAACAAATATTTTCAGCTCCAAAACGTACAGCCAACTTAAATGTAAATCCCACAAGTCAGAGTGTTCTTTTTTTACCCATTTTTTTCTCCGTCTGCAATTTTTGATGACATACAAAATAACAATTACGGAAATGTGTTGTTGCAACAACTCCACAGCCAGCGTGAGGGAGTCAATGCCCGAAACGTGGCCTCATCTGCACGTCTCGCCAAGCTGTTCTTCCTCTTTTCACACTGCTTATTCAACCAAGATGTTCATGCAACCCAATTCGCAGTGGAGGTGAATCCATGTCCCAGCCAACAACCACAATTCAATTTGCCAGCACCAAACCTACCGGAAAAACTCACAAAAGGCAAAGCAACCCTGTCAGACATCAGCCGGACTACTCTGGGAAGACGCATTTATTTGTCTAGTTGTCCATCAGGAGACAACTAGGAACACACCAACCAAGAACAGAAATAACTTTGCTGTGGTCCTTTAATCTCTACTTTCTTCCGGTTGAACGACAAAGAGGGTCAACAACCAGTAAAAAAACAGCATAACCATGGTAACAGTTTAAAGTTCAGGCAACACAAGTACCAATATACACCAGCCCCCATTCAAATAGGTCCTAGATCCATTTTAATTCAGCAGTCGGCAGTTTTTTCAGGGTGTTTTAAGATGGATTATGATCAGGATTCTGGATCTCATTAATCAAACATCCAAAAGGACACCGTTCTCCTTAGAACCAATGTGCTGCTATTGAGCCCTGAGGCTTCAGAGGATCAGTGCTGCCAACAGTGAAGAGTCATTCAACCTAGGGAATTCCCACACTATTAGCACATAGATATTCAGACGCCCAAGAAAGCATCCCCATTCATCAGGCTTCCTACCTGACACCTTAACATTATCCGTGTTTTTGGTTTCCTTAGAGAATGAGTAGATTTGTCCGGATACAACAAATTAAAGCTACTGTTACGCATTTTAGAGCGGTTATCATGTTTTGTGGTAGTAGTGAACATTAGTTTCTTTGTTTTTACACTTACATAATTAAAGCCTCCCATTCAAAGAAGTTCTCTTCATTTGCTGGACCTGTAAAGCAAGAATATAGATCACAAATGTGAATGTTATGATACAGATTTTAGATTGTTACAGCTACCTACTTGGGCTTACATCCAATAAGCTACTTGAACACTGCAGGCAAACACTGTCTGACATCCAGCTACATAACAGGTAATTTAGAGAACAGGTAATACACCTACAGCTATAATCTCACCTGCAACTATCCCCTCAGGAGGGTTTAGAGTCAGTTCTGGGGAGGGATACAAAAAGGTACACATTAGTGTGATAACCAAATGATGTAACGTTTTGCTACGTAACAAGAACGGACCGAACAGCAGCAAACATTAGCCAGCTACAGCACAATAGCTCGAGCGGGTGCTAGCTGTAACTGACATTACAGTGAAGGCCACGGGAATTCACATAGCAGTTAACACACGAAATGCAGGGAAAGTGGAGACTTCGGGTCATTAGACAAACACCAAATGTTTGCAAATGGTCTTCAGATTCTTCGGATAGTGTGACTTTTCTATGACTGGCAAACCACCAGTTGCAAAACGTCAAACCTCTGAATATGGCTTACATAGATGCTACTACTATCTAGAGCAGGGTAAAATTAGGTTAACTTTATAGATAGACAGCTCACGTGGCTAACAAGCTAGCCGTTAAGATGCTGCAAACTCACGCTTATACTCAGCCATAAGTCTTTTCAACGCAGTACCAGCCATTTGTGACGAATATAGACTCAAAGCCAAAAACAGTCAATCCTGTCTTCTCGTTTACAACGCAGCTGCTAACAGCTGACCAACTGCGCATGACCACACTTCTGGTGTGTAGGAAACAGAACTTCACAGATCCACATGACAGCGCCACCTGCTGGGCGTAGTACGGGTTTACATAAATAGACCACTCATTTTAAACCCCATTTTACTTAGAAATGACTGAGCAAACTTTTTTGGCAGCCAACCAGGAACAACTAGGTTTAAGTGCCTAGTTGAGACAGAACGAGTGATTTTTCATCTAGTAACCTCTGTAAACAAAGCTTGCAAAGTTTGAAGCAAATGATCACAGGGAAATACCATCCATGCAATTTTTCACACTTGGAATGATGTGAGATTTCCTGAAAATTCCTAATGTGAAACAATTAGGCAGCAAATCTTTCTGAACTCCTGACGAAACATCCAGAAGCATGCCAAACAAGGAAGCCGAGTATCAAACTATATTTATTGTATACAGTAGTAAAAGGACAACAAATAATGTACAAATCACTAGAGAACCGGCAAGATCAGTTGACCTGGTTACCTACTCAAGTCCACACACTGCAGAACTTCTTTACTGACTTCAAATGCAGGTGGGAAGTTTATGAAGGTTTATTCAATATAGCTGAGGGAAAACAAAAAAAAAGTCAAAGGTTGTTGAAGTCAGGGTGGATTCCCTTTTATTTTGTCATAAAATATCAGTGAGGCAGTGGGCCGGGTAAGAAGCAGGAGAAATCAACAAAGTATAGCTCAACTACTCCCCCTTCAGTCTGTGGGCATGGGGACAAAACAAACAGAAACACATTAGAACGGCAAGTTGTTCCTTTCTTCAAGAGACGTTAAAATTGACCTGAAACCTGACCCTTTTCAAATCACATTCCCAAGACATTTCTGGTAACACAGTATAGTCAGCATTTGGTCCAAACAGCCATCAACCCTCTAATGGCCAGAGGCACCCCAGGAAGAGCACAGCCACCTACCAAATCTATCCATACAGGTTCAAATGAGAATTTACCAGTTGGACCACATTTAGCAAAATTTACTTAAAAATAGGACAGAATAAAGCATGTATGAGACCTGTTCAACCATGTGAAAGTCCCTCATTCTGGGGTAGATTAAATGCACACCACAAATGACCCCGTTCCTCAATAGGGCACAGGTTCAGAGTCGAGTGCAATAGATAGAACAGTGCCATCTTGAAAGAGGCTAGGATGATTTTCAGACCCTCCCACATAGTGCATTACTGTCCCCTGTATATGAACCATACACACATCCCCCAAAACCTGACTAACAGTTAAGTCAGTTATCGGCATGATTATGAACCACAAATAAAGGGACTGATGGCAAGGACTCCCACTCGTTGTCATGGCAAGGACCATGACAACGATGAGAACGTCAGATATGTCCTAGTACCTCAACTGTGTGTGAATTAAACCCCCCCTGACCGTGTTGGTGTAAGCACCCATCAGCCAAGCTGGCAACCATACAACACTTTCACACGCATGAGGGGAGCACACACATGCACACTTCAGGAGAGGAGTAGCCAATCAAAACACAGTTAAGTTACCCGTCAGTCTTGACATGAAGGTATTCTTTTGTAGACTATAGAACCCCACCTTCCCTCAAATTCTAGCAGGATTAGGGATTGGTTGGGGGGGTGGACAGATCACAAACAAAATATGAAGATTAAAGATTAAAAAAAAATTTATAAAACAAGTAGTTGAGTGGATGCTGCTCTAAGTGTGGCTGCCTCAGGGATGGGGTGGGGGTTGGTCTATACATATTTAAGAGGAGCCTCCGGTCTGTTGTTGAAATACATCAATCGTATCCTCGTCTTCCATCTCAAGCTGTGGACACAGATGCATAGAATGGTTAGTAAGGAACAAAGTAATAGTGATCCAAACTCAGAACTAGGATTTTTATGATCTTTCAGTTCTGTGCATTCAGGAAAACTGCAAATGTTTGTTTTTCCTCAGTTTTGTCACACTCGTCTTATCAGGTATTCTGAATCTATGGAATAGAAGATTAGTGTTACCAACCTGTGCAGGTGTGTCTGTTTCATTGATTGGCTGTCCGTCAAACCTAAATCGTATCTGTCTAATTGACAAACCCTGAAAAGAGATGAGTTTATAATCGTGACACAGAAGCGTTAGGCTGAGTGCTGCTCAGCTCCATTTGGTTACGTGGTCAGGATTTCACCAGTCAGTTTCAGACACACATTTGTTTAGGCGAACATTAACGCAAAGGAAAGCCTTACCTGTCTTTCACAGTACGCTTTCATCAGCTTGCTGAGAGGAGTGTGCCTTTTAATTTTAAACTGGACGACTGACCCATCTTGACCTGCAACCTTCAGGTTGATGTGGTCGTTTTCAGTCTTTACTCCTTCCTGAAAACACAGTAAAACAAGGCTGCATGTGATATTCACAACAGCTACTGTGGCTACACTGTTGGTTCGTATTAACCATCAGGTACAGAACAAACTTTTTAGCTTAGGGTAATTTCATCTAACCTAAACACACATTCTATCATGGTGTTAGCTAGCTGTTATAGTGAACTACACATTCAAAACATGTTTTTATCTTTTCAAATTACGACCATAGTTAAGGGTTATGTCTGGCGGTATGCTTGCCTTAAAACGTATTTTGCTTTTCAGTTAGCAATACGTTAAATACAGTAGCTTGCAACAATCCCAAGCTAACCTAGCTAGCAAGTTTGCTAGCTAACTGGTCAGCCCAAAATGGTGAGGCAGTTTCGGTGGAGGATTAGGCTAACGCTAGCACGCAGGCCAGCTAACGTTAGCTCAAAAAGCCGCAAAGAGCAAACGTCGGTCCTCCTCATTCCTATGGGCGCAGAAAAGCCACAATGCATGGCGCTGTTTCAATGGGAGACCATCGCCGTACAATACTGTCCATGCAAAGCATACACCAGCAGCTACATTATATACAACCCACGAATACCAGACCACATAGGTTAGAGATATGGCTAGTTAGCTAAGTTAGTTTTGCTAGCTAGATAGCTTTCGCAAGTCGTTGCACGGATAAAAACCCGCACATCGACCAACCTTTGTTTTCTCCTTTTACCCGCTCAAATGCGGAATCTATCATCACATACTCTTGAGCGGCTAAACACAAAGAAATAGTCCCAAAGTAAACTCACACAAACAACATTTCTTACCTTTGGCTTTTCTTCGGACATTGTATGGCTAGTTATTGCTCTGAGATTCACTATTTTACAGACAGATGGCTAAATATTTGCGCCTTTTCACCTCACCCCGTCTTCTCCGTTTCGATTAGGAGCGCGCATAGGATTTTAAACTGCAATTGGCTCACTGGTATCACATGTCGATTTTTCTCGGGACCGTGCACACATGAACGCGCAAATCTGTTTAATACGCGCTCCCGTGAATTAAGCAAGACCTAAATAAGTAACTGACTGTTACTGACTTCTTTTAAGATTTTAGAGTATGCCAATTTTAGCTAATGTATTTTGTTAAAATTGTTATCATTATAATCTTTGGGGACAAAACTACAAACACACTCTGATTAAAGGATTTTAATAGAAACTTGATTTTAAAATTCTCAGATCAGAAAAATCTCAATAACATCAAATTGTACAGCTTCAATCAAGAATAAAGAAAGATGAAACAAAAACCTGCTTCACAAACACTTTAAAAACACAAAGGTTTTTATCCAACTTTTGATACAAAATGGTAGTCAAATACAAAAACACAAACCAGGAACTTAAAAGATTAATTAAAAGATTGTTGAAAGAAGTTAAAAGATTGCCACACGCCGGACCTCAGATATGGAGATGACTGAGACAAAGTACTTTTTTCTCAGCTTATGTGGTACCCATGGGAAGAAAACAGAGGAGAGGAAGAGCAACATGCTATAGCTTAAAGCTAGACAGAGGAGAGGAAGAGCAACATGCTATAGCTTAAAGCTAGAGAGAGGAAAAGCAGAGCAACATGTTACAGTTTAAACTGGACAAATGAGAGGTAGAGCAACATGAGATAGCTTAAAGCTAGGCAGAGGAGAGGCAGAAAAACATGTGATAGCTTAAAGCTAGGCAGAGCAACATGTTATAGCTTAAAGCTAGACAGAGAAAAGGCCAAGCAACATGTTACAGTTTAAAGCTAGACAGAGAAGAGGTAGATCAACATGCTGTAGCTTAAAGCTAGACAGAGGAAAGGCAGAGCAACATGTTACAGTTTAAAGCTGTACAGAGGAGAGGTAGAGCAACATGCTACATTTTAAAGCTAGACAGAGAGGCAGAGCAACAGGCGATAGCTTAAAGCTAGACAGAGAAGAGGCAGAGCAATATGCAATAGCTGAAAGTTAGACAGAGGAGAGGCTGAGCAACATGCTATAGCTTAATGCTAGACAGAGGAAAGACAGAGCAACATGTTACAGTTTAAACTGTACAGAGGAGAGGTAGAGCAACAGGCTACAGTGTAAAGCTAGACAGAGGCAGAGCAACATGTTACAGTTTAAAGCTGTACAGGGGAGAGGTAGAGCAACATGCTACATTTTAAAGCTAGACAGAAAGCCAGAGCAACAGGCGATAGCTTAAAGCTAGACAGAGGAGAGGCAGAGAAATATGCAATAGCTTAAAGCTAGACAGAGAAGAGGCTGAGCAACATGCTATAGCTTAATGCTAGACAGAGGAAAGGCAGAGCGACATGTTATAGTTTAAAGCTGTACAGAGAGGTAGAGCAACAGGCTACAGTTTAAAGCTAGACAGAGGCAGAGCAACATGCAATAGCTAAAAGCTGGACAGAGGAGAGGTTGAGCAACATGTGATAGCTTAAAGCTAGACAGAGGAGAGGTAGAGCTACGTGCTACCGCTCTTATGTTGTTGAGGTATTGCGCTATTATTTACTTTCGGCATCTATGTCATTTGGCTGAGTCTACATTTTAAGGCGGCACTAAGTTACTTAAGACAAAAATATTGAATTTCATGTGAAGATAAAAGAACACAAATAATATTACACAACCATCTCCAAAACGGTAAGGTCTAACAATGAAATATTCAGTTATAAAAAGCCTCACGCTGCTAACATTTAAAAATATATACTGTACATTATATTGAATTAGTTGAAATAATTAACAATTTTCTGGCAAAATGGAGTGTTTTTGAAGGCAGCATTGTAGGCACATTAATGGGAGGAAGAAATGTTTCCCCCAAACTCATTGGAAATACATTTGCAGAGATGTTTGTCTTGACACCTAACAGGAAATCCTCCTGACTTCAGAGAGGTTTGTCTTGATACCTAGCAGGAAATCCTCCTGACTTCAGAGAGGTTTGTCTTGACACCTAATAGGAAATCCTCCTGACTTCAGAAAGGTTTGTCCGGACACCTAACAGGAAATCCTCTTGACTTCAGTCTCTAAGGGCTATTTTGATATTGTTGTCAAGATGTGTAGATAATAAACCTTTAAAACAGGACAGCATTGTCTCTTTTCAGGGCTTCAGTGTGCAAGTTGAGCTTGCACCAACACAAACCAAACCCACAACAGCTCAAAACACGCCAGCTCACACAAACCCAAATACCTGTGAGGCCAGACCAACCCTTACACGGACAGGCTACAGCAAACCCACACTAACCCTAAACAAGCTAGGCTAGACCAGCCAAATATGTCAAGCCTGTGAAAGCACCATACTGGTCAATCCACTGAACACCCAACACCAGCCCATACCCACACCAGGAGCACACCAGAACGAGCTAGTCCACACCAGAACAGGCCAGCCAACACTAGAAGAAGCTAGCCCACACCAGAAGAGGCTAGTCCAAACCAGAAGAGGCTAGTCCACACCAGAAGAGGCCAGCCAACAATAGAAGAAGCTAGCCCACACCAGAACAGGCCAGCCAACACTAGAAGAAGCTAGCCCATACCAGAAGAGGCCAGCCAACACTAGAAGCTAGCCCACACCAGAAGAGGCCAGCCAACAATAGAAGAAGCTAGCCCACACCAGAACAGGCCAGCCAACAATAGAAGAAGCTAGCCCACACCAGAACAGGCTAGTCCACACCAGAACGGGCTAGTCCACACCGGAGCAAGCTAGTCCACACGGGAGCAAGCTAGCCCACACCGGAAAGAGCTAGTCCATCTTTCCATCAAAGTGAGGGCTGCTGTTAGGGCCATCTGTCTTGGGGTTAAAGTGGAGTCAGTTAAAGGTGCACTGACATGTGCAATGTGGGCATGTTTGCTGGGGAAGGTAATGTATTTTTTTCAAAGGCTTGTAAAAGACGGTTAACATATTTCTAAATAGCTGAAATAAAAATAATGCAGTGAATGATATGGGATTTCAGACCTGCCTGGATGTCTTTATCTTTTGCTTTGGCAAAGTGGGTTTTAGAAAAACTGGACCCCAAGCCACTCCAAAAAGGATAAAGAGCTATATTCAGGCAAGGTGTTAAAAACTTTAAAAACTATAGATGAAACAAACAGCAAGCAGTCGTTCCCAAATCAAAAACTGTAAAAACAAAAAGACATGACACACAATGAACCTCCAGCATTAGCATTTATGAATCATAAAATGATGAGTATAAAATCGTAAACAATGTGTAGTACCACTCATAGAATTTAACTCTTCCCACTGCTTTGTCCCCCTCTTTCCTGACCAGGGAATGATTCAGACCCGGAGCACCAGGTAGGTGACATTCATTATCAACATAGAACAACACAAGCGATCCGGGCCTGGTAAGGTAAAAGTGAAACACTGGTCAAATATTCTTTATTAACACACATTAATACACAGGTAGCCCAGTGAAAGATTTACCTTAATTCAGACAGCAAGGTCCAACCGAAATACAACTCCAACTTAAAATATCTGATCGAACTGGTCAAAAGACATATTAGTGGTAAAAGCTAACAATTGGACTGGCTGTGTAATAGGAGCCTGTGGTGAATCAGAACAACTAGCATTCACCAGACTGTCACATTCAGTAGGCAACATACGGGTGAAATGTTTTCAAATGTTGTTGAAATGGAGTCTTGAAATGGGTTATCGAAAAGTAGTGTTGAAATGGGTTATAGAAATGGAGTGTTGAAATGGAGTGTTGAAATTGAGTGCTATGCAGTACATTCTGCCAGAATTTGTACAATTTAAATGTTTACAATAAAAATGTTTTTCTCCCGTTTGTACCTTCACAAAAAGAGACACTGGTGTTCGTCTCTTAGTAAGTCTTTCGGAAAAGAGCATCTTCATTTGACCATCTCTCAAAATTACTACATGGACATTACAAGTAATGGCGAAATCATTGACAGTATTGAAAGAAATTAAATTGAGTTTCCATTTGATTAATTAAGCAGCACAGTATACTTTAATTATCTTCAAATCTGGCATAAGGATTCTCCTTGGTCAAACCTAAAAGAGAAAACAATACATTATATAGATGACTGTGTTATTATTCAAGAACCTAACACAATTAAATTACGAATCTATCCATTGTAATACTGGTGGACACAAATCAAAATAATGGTAATTTTAACCAGAAGAGGGCACTGTGAAACCCACTTCTGAAATAAATTCTAAATAGTAACCACATTCTCAGCAAATCACTACATATACTCCACAATAATTAGTTAGAAAGGTTGTTACAAAGAAAACAAGGAAATGGAGAATGAAGCCTCTCACCATATTTGGACCTGATCTCATCATGTCTCAGCCGCATTTCAGTTCTCCTGTTTAGCCAGAAACAGGACAGGTGTTCAGACACTCATAGCAGCTAATGACCATCCACCCGGGAAGGATAAATACATCATGCTGGAGCTATATGGCCAACCTGCCAGCAGGGGGCCCTAGTGATATGTACACTTCAGCATCAATGAATGCTATGTAGAACACCTCAGTAGTCTAAGTTGCATAAGAACGTGTTTGTTGGTTTGACTGGCTTTGAAACAAAGCATCAGCATTTAGACCTAGGAGATAAAACAGGGCATTGCAGCGGAGACTACCAGCACTTCCACAAGATACCATCTACAGGTCTGACATTAGCAAAGTCGTTGATTCACCTCTCCTCTTGGCGGACCTTCCTTGCATCAGCTTGTCTCTCCATCGCAGTGTCTGCCGTTGCATCCCTGAAAAGACAAAGTGGACACCAGTAAGACAGAGAAACGTAAGCCTTCCAGTACGCCACATTAAAAACACGCTGATATATCCCCCTCTGGTTCCCGGCAGAACTAAAGGTCTGACACCAGGGTGCTGCTAGATAATAGTCCAGACTAAGGTAATGGAAAGACTAGCTAGTAGCCTGGACTAAGGTAAAGGACAAACTAAGATAGAAGTCCAAATTAAGGTAAACGACAAACTAGCTAGTAGCCTGGTCTAAGGTAAAGAACAAATTAGCTAGCAGTGCAGACTAAGGTAAAAGACAAAGTAGTTACTAGTCGAGATTAAGGAAAAGGACAAACTAGCTAGTAGTGCAGACTAAGGTAAAAGACAAAGTAGTTACTAGTCCAGATTAAGGTAAAGGACAAACTAGCCAATAGTGCAGACTAAGGAAATGGACAAACTAGCTAGTAGTGTAGACTAAGGTAATGGACAAACTATCTAGTAGCCCGGTCTAAGGTAAAGGGCAAACTAGCTAGTAGTCCAGTTTTAGGTAAAGGACAAACTAGCTAGTAGTCCAGACTAAGGTAAGGGACAAACTAGCTAGTGGTCTAGATTAAGATAAGGACAAGCTAATTAGTAGCCCAGACTAAGATTAGGACCTGGTAGCCAGTAGTCCAGACTAAGGTAAGGGACAAGATAGCTAGTAGCCCAGACTAAGATTAGGACATGCTAGGTCCCATGTAGGGCTGCATTGTTGTTCCATTTCCTGGCAGAGTTTGAGACGGAAAACTGTATCAGAGAATCAGACTGACTTAACAATGGTCAATTATATTCAGACTTACTGTATCATACCCTCTAAGGGAGGGGCGGTTAAATCCCTCACATTGCAGCATGTGACTCTGACTCATTGTTCGGCTTGTTAACAGCATAAGAACATAATAGAGCAACACTATGGCACCAACACAGACCTTCTCCCAGACAGATCAACTGTGACTGATCAATATCAACCAGGTTAGCTTTCACTCCTGCGTTTATTGATAACTGGTTTGTCTTTGCTAAGACTATGATTCAATAGTAGTTGATGAGCCAAATGGGCTGTGGTATCTAATACAATACTGTAGTGGCATCATAATAACAGCATCATTTGTGCTTACAACGCACATCCTGTTTCACACATGTAAAACGTATATTCAAACTGGGGTCACTTCCAGGGTCAAGATCAGTGATAACGCGTATGACATCCTGTGTCAACAAGACTGTGATCGTCCTTTCTGACCTCTGGGTCATTAAGGTAAACACGTGGCTCTGAGCTCAGCTTACACCGTCTTCTTAGACCTGCAGCAGCGGAAACAGCAGACCATCACAGCGATGATGATCACTCCAGCTATCACCGATATCGTGATTATCAGGGCCTGGAAGTTCACTGAGTGGCAAAACAGAAAATATGTGTCACTGAAAACAAAACACTTATTATGCTCTAAAATGGGCCCCTATTCCCTATATGGCACACTATTGCCTATGTATTGTAGTACAACACTGTGCCACCCAATTTCCTTAATAGTACACAATCTAGTACCAAGGCTTTGAACTCAATGGCCTAAATATCCATGTTATGCAGAATTCAATAATCTAAGGCCGGGTGATATTTCGAAAAAAGTCTATATTCTGATAAATGCCTGAATTTATGTAATAATGATAAATAGACACATTTCATACATTAATTACAATACGTTACTACATTATTCACATGAACTATATTTATACTATGTAGGTGTGCAGCACATTGTTCGCATGATCCTTTAAAGCTCTAAGCACTAGAATTCCATAACTACTAGGATTCTGACCAACAACATTTCACTTGAGTAAATATTTCATAATAAATAATGAACAACAAAATGTATTCATTTATTATGTTAAAATAGGAAACGTCAAGACACTAAATATAAATTGTAACCATTCTGAAAATGTATTGATTGCTCCAAATTCACAGACTAAATACTATAAGACATTATTATTTTAAATGTAAATTAAATTAGGTTAGTTAAAATTAAACTAACTTATTTCTGCCAAAATAGTGCAGATGACTCTGCATCAAAATAAAAAAAAATATTATCAAAATAAAAATGTGTCTCTCAACACATTACTTAAGTAATAGTGTTTGTGGGGGAAAAGGCTTTCTATTCAGTTTTGATGAATTCCATTATATTCTTACTGAAAAATGTGTCTTGACTGTGGCAAGGGAAATAGCACTGTGTGATGGGATGTTTGCTAAATAAACAAGTAGATTTAATTTGTATTACGAAAGCCAGTTATTTACATAGGGTAGTCTCGGCTAAGCACAGGCTAAAACCTCCAAACATGCAATTATGTGATAATGCTTTGGGTGACATTTCTAAATGAAATATTAAGGCATGTCTTTTTGTGTGACATTTCTAAAATAAATATTAATACATTTGTTTTTGATTGTTTAAATCACATGGATGTAGTAGACTGTTAGACTCCACATGATTGTGATGGTCTTTGGGGTAGAACAGATCTAAAAGCAACTTTACTTTTATGATATTCACTTCAAAGTTCAGCTAGAATGTATCGTATCACATATTTAGCACATATCCTGCACAGGTGGTTGCAAGGTTTTTACTGAAATTAAGTCTGATTTTAAAAACACTTTAACCTTGGCGGTTAAAGTGCTACAGTTCAGTGGTTGTAGCAACCATCCAGATTGGAAACCATGTTTAACGATGTACTCTAACTTTCATCCACATGAGAAACCCTGTTTCCAAAGAAGTTGGGACGCTGTGTAAAATGGAAATAAAAACATAATGCAAAGAGGTGCATATCATTTAAACTCTATTTTTTAAGAATTAATATTAATATTTATTCTTCTGAAAGACTCATCCTCTCTGGGATGCTCTTTTTATACCCAATCATGTTGCTGACCTGTTGCCATTTAACCTAATTAGTTGTGAGATGTTTCATCAGGTTCTTTTTTTTTTAGCATTACCCAACTTTTCCAGTCTTTTGTTCCCCCTGTCCTAACTTTTTTGAAACATGTTTCTGGCATCAAATTCAAAATTAGCATATATTTTTACAAGAACAATAACATTTCTCCAGTTCAACATTTGATATGTTGTCTTTGTACTACTTTCAATTAAATATTGGGATTAAATAATTTTCACATCATTGCATTCTGTTTTAATTTGCATTTCACGCAGCGTCCCAACTTTTTGGAAATGGGGTTGTAGTTCAGTTTCTCCTCCCATCTATATGATGAGCCATCCAATACTACAGTAGTTAAAAAGTAGAATCCTTTAGTGGTATAAAAGTATGTAGTAATAATACGTACCCCAGCAGAGTCCCCATCGAGCCTCTGGTAAGGGACACAGGCTTCTGGGGGGCAAGATGGTCCTGACTGGGTAGTCCAAACACTGCTGGGTTGACCTGCACCACAGACACTATAACATACATCACAGACCATGTCATGAATCACAGACACAACACATAAATCGCAGACATGTTATGAATCAAAGAGACCATAACATACAGCTCCGGAAAAAAATAAGAGACCACTGCAAATTGAACGCTTCTGTCCTCACTCAAATATTTCCTTTTCAACTTTTTTGTAAAGGAAAGAAAAAGGTGCAGTGGTCTCTTAATTTTTACCGGAGCTGTATACACACACACACACACACACACACACACACACACACACACACACACACACACACACACACACACACACACACACACACAGATGAGCCATAACATTATGACCACCTGCCTAAAATGCTGTTGTCGAGGTATGGACTCCACTAGACCTCTGAAAGTGTGCTGTGGTATCTGGCACCAAGACGTTAGCAGCAGATCCTTCAAGTCCTGTAAGTTGCGAGGTGAAGCCGCCAATGATCAAACTTGTTCGTCCAGCACATCCCAGAGATCGGATTGAGATCTGTGTAATTTGAAGGCCAGGGCAACACCTTGAACTCTTCATTATGTTCCTCAAACCATTCCCGAACAATGTGTGCAGTGTGGCAGGGCACATTACCCTGTTGAAAGAGGCCACTGCTATCAGGGAATACCATTGCCATGAAGGAGTGTACCTGGTCTGCAGCGATGTTTATGTAGGTGGCACTTGTCAAATTGACGTCCACATGAATGCCCAGACCCAGGGTTTCCAAGCAGAACATTGCCCAGAGCATCACACTCCCTCCACCGTCTTGTCCTCTTCCCACAGTGCATCCTGGTACTAGGGTTGGGTACCGAACTCTGTACTTTTAAGGGTACTGACCAAATTACCGATTCACGTAAAATTACGTGAGCTGTAATTTTACACAGCTAACGTAAAATAACGTTAGTTGTGTCTGCCCGCAGCAGCCACAGCTAACGTTAGCGCTACAAAAGTACCGAAAAAGGTACTGTTGGGTACCGGTACCGAATTCCAGGTACTGGTACCGGTTCAAATGCGAACGGTACCCAACCCTACCTGGTACCATCACTTCCTCTGGTAAACACGTGCACGGCCGTCCGCATGATGTAAAAGAAAACGGGACTCATTGGACCACGCAACCGTCTTCCACTGCTCCAAGGTCCAGTTCTGACCCTTGCGTGCCCATTGTAGGTGCTTCCGACAGTGGACGGGTCATCATGGACACTGACCAGTCTCCGGCTACGCAGACCCATACGCAGCAGATTGCAATGCACTGTGTGTTGTGACACATTCCTCCTGACGATAACCATTGTTTCGGACCAGACGGCATAGCCTTCGTTGCCCTCGCGCATCGATGAGCCTTGGGCACACAACACCATGTTGCTGGTTTGTGGTTTGTCCCTCCTCAGACCACTGTTGGTAGGTAATCACCACTGCTGACCCGGAGCACCCTACAAGCCATTGTTGTTTCAAAGATGCTCTGACCCAGTCGTCAAGCCATAAAAATTTGTCCCTTATCAAAGTCGCTCAGGTCTTTACTCTTTACATTTCTCCTGCATCCAACATGTTATCTACGAGAACTGATTGTTCGCTAACCATCTAATCTACCCAGACCTTGAAATGTGCCCTTGTTAGGAAATGCTCAACGTTATTTGCTTCACCTGAGTGTTCATAATGTTTTGGCTCATCAGTGTACATCAGCTACATACCCAAGAAGGGGGCATTCAGCAAGGTTGTATAATGCTGTAAAGTGACTCTGTTTCTCCCTGAGCTTACAATAAAACAATCATTGACTCAGAGACACTCTGCATGACTTCTTTAACTAGAAATATTTACAACAACGGAAGCCACTCCACAGTAAAAGGAATATGACATGCCATCTGAAGGACTCTGACAGCATGGGGAAGATTCTCTTGTCTGATGAGACCAAAATCGAACAATCGGCGTCTGGCAAAAACAACGTAGCACCCCTCACCTGGCTCATACCTTCCTACAGTGAAACATGGTGGTGGGAGCATCATGCTATGTGGCTGCTTCTCTCCGACAGGGACTGGAAGACTTGTCAGGTTCAAAGGAATGATGAACAGAGCAAAATACAAAGAGGTCTTTGAATAAATCCAGATCTAGAGTGCACAGGACCCCAGTTTGGGGTGAATATTCATTTCTTAAAAAACAGCGACTCAAAGCACACAGCCAAGACGAGGCTGCAGTGGCTTCAGGACAAAACTGTGAATGTCCTTCCGTAGCCCAGACAAAGCCCGGTCCTAATGCCCATCCCACACCTGTGGAGAGGCCGACGAACCCCATCGAATCTGACAGAGATTGAGAGGATTTTCAAGAAATAATGGGTCCAGTCCAGGATTGCAAAGCTGGTAGAGGTATACCTAAGAAGAGCTGAAACTGTGATCGCTGTCAAAAGTGCCTCTACAAAGTACTGTATAAAGCTCTGAAGACTCATGTACAAGAGATACTTTGTTTATTTTTCAATTATTCAAAGGTCTGAACCCTTCCTGAAGGCACTGTACATCACAGACCATGTTATAAATCACAGATTCTACAGTAGTTGGATTATCTAAATGTGCTAATGATGGAAGTTCTTTAATATATGGATCACTTTTAACGCTAATATTTTCCTTCCATCATGTGCACATTTTAAAAGTGCTGTCCAATAACTGTAGGCCGCATTTTGCAGACTGGGTAGTAGGAATGAAATAGCTGCTTAAATTACCACTGATTCAGTCACCCTTATTTTCAACTTGTTTTCAATCGTCTCAGACTATGTTGTCTTACCGTCACATTGTTCAGACACTCCTCACAACTGGTGTTTGATTTGGAAGCACAATCTGGGGGGAAAACAGCAGCTAGTTATTATCAGTAGCCCCAATGTCCCAACTGTCCGTGAATATTCATTGTGATCAGACAGAAAGCACATATTGTTTCAGATTTAATCGTAAAGTCTTGTGTTGTTGAATACGTCTACAGTAGCACTACGTGTTTAACAGTACCGTTGTGATGCATTATGATCCGTACAATCAACCAACGTTATGTAGATCATCTGATCACACACACACACGTTAAAAAAGATTTTACAAAAAACGAATCCTAAACGTAACCCAGGTCAGCCAAAAACTGACTTGGGTTGACTGAAAGTGAGGACTGGCCAAATGTACTTAATTTGCATTATTTTCCTTGCATTACTATCGTAGTCCTCACGTAGATGGGAAAACACACGCGCGCGCACACACACACACACACACACTTCCCGACAAGACTATGGGGAGAATATAGCTAGATTGTTGTTAGCATTTCAACTAACGTTGACTGGATAACTTACTTTTAACTGTACCTGAAGCCTGACCGGAGACAGTTGTCCAAAAATAAACTACGAAAACAAGTAAAAAAGGCAAACTTCTTATAAACCCGGACATGTTCTGTTCGCGATTGTTAAACTATGACGAACAAGGTTGCTAACGTTTGGCTAGTAGTAACTGCAATTTTTAACGTGCGAATTCTCAAATGTTCTTCCCTTCGCTTGATCACAATCAAGCTTGCTAGCTATCCTAATAGAAATCTGCAAAAAAAACCTCTTCTCTATGCCGTCTTCGGTATTTTGTGCACTTAAATTTCTTCCAGTCTCTGTTTCCTCCAGTTTTTGGGGGCTGTACTGCTGTCTACAGCCACCGACGGGTGGATTTTAGTGACGTCAAAGGAGTGTTTTGAATGTGGGTTGCAGTGGCTTGTTGCTACAAACTTAACCTGCATTACGCACATACAATGCATCCATTACCGTGGCACAGAATAACAAACTGGAAAGCTTATGAATTTGATTGTATCTGCAGAAGCTTCAATAAATGCATGAAGACGTAAAATACATCATCAGCCAGAATGGAATTTAGCGTTCTTTGCATGTTAATAAAAATGTCCAGGTATCAGCACAGACACCAGAAAACACCAAACAGGTTATGTAAATAAACACTTAACAGTACGACTCTGTAGCTGCGGATCCGACTTCTATGGATGCTTGTGCACATGTAAAGATCTTTAATTTTCTTAACAAGAAGCCCCAATTACTATGAACCCACATCCTGACATTCTACATTTTTTCCGTTGCCTATGCCACATGTTTATATGCCATCAGAGCAGGGGAATACCTGCCAGAAATAACATTTAGGTGGGGGGCCCCTGGATGTTTGGGCCCCAGAGCAGACACAGCCCATCATGCCCTTCAGTAACAACCTCTTATGTATTTTCTTATTGACGAAACAATATGACTGTCACTGGGGGCTGGATGGGAAAAAAAATAAAGATCATTCAAAATTATTTAATTTAAAAATCTGTTTTTCCACTGACATCGTGCACACTTTTGAGGAAACCTGGGTGTCCACGGACCCCAGACTGAAAACCCTGGGCTAGTAATCTAGTTTTTTTAGCACCATCTATCATCCAAAACACTGTAGGCTTCAACTCCTGACTCAAGATCTAAATGCCTACCACCTGGATTCGAAACTGATCGAATCAAATGCTGAAAGATGCCGAATAGATGTTTCACCAGTACGACTGAAGTATGAATGTGGTGATTGAACGAGGTAGTGTATTTGTCTCACCTTAAATGTAGACACTGTTGTTATAGACCATGTTATCAGTATGACTAAGACACAGTAATCACTTGGGGATCAGTAGCCCTTTTCTCCACAGGTATAGCAGAGACTGTGCCTAGAGAATAAACATGCACAAAACGTGATCTGCACATGCACAGTTTCGGAAATTCCAGATCTTTTGATCTTAAGACGGATTAAAGGCTAAAGATCCTGAAAAGTTGGACCTGCAGCCACAGACAACAATTACACTGTCATCAGCATTTAATCCCATGTCACAATAATAAGTTCTAAACACGTGGCGAGGTATGAAGAAAATCAACCAAGCAGGTTATGAAATACAATAATTTATTAAAGCATGTTGTAAGTCTAGTCACAAAAAATCATTTTCTGATTTTCTTTTCTCTCTCCAGACAAGCAGACATTTCATAACAAGTCCAGTAATAATAAAGGAGAACATAACAGTCTGGATGGCTCTGGGTCTGGTGTAGCTGCCAGCAGCCCACCAGAGAAAACGCACAGACAAACCTCTGCATCCCAAATGGCACCCTACCACTTACATAGCACACTACTAGATGAGATCCCTGGGGGATGGAAGGTGGGTACTACATAGCACACTACTAGATGAGATCCCTGGGGGATGGAAGGTGGGTACTACATAGGTAATAGGATGCCATTTTAGCTACAGCCCCAGAGCTAATCACTAAGTAAAAGACAGGGTCAGTGGTACAGGATGAGGTATACATGGTAGGAAAGTTATTATCACGTTACCACACTGTCATGTTATCAGTCTATGATCACACATGGTATTATCACATTACCACACCCTCATGTTATCAGTCTGTGATCACACACGTTATTATCACATTACCACACTGTCATGTAATCAATCTATGATCACACATGGTATTATCACTTTACCACACTGTCATGTTATCAGTCTGTGATCACACATGGTATTATCATGTTTCCACACTGTCATGTTATCAGTCTCTGAACACATCACATTACCGCACTGTCACGTTATCAATCTATGATCACACATGGTATTATCACTTTACCACACTGTCATGTTATCAGTCTGTGATCACACATGGTATTATCATGTTTCCACACTGTCATGTTATCTGTCTCTGAACACATCACATTACCACACTGTCATGTTATCAGTCTATAATCACACATGATATTATCACATTACCACACAGTAATGTCATCAGTCTGTGATCACACACAGTATTAACATGTTACCACTGGTATTATACCACTATACCACTGGTATTATAAAGTAATCACATTGTCATGTTATCTGTCTGTGAACATACATGTTATCAAATTACCACACTGTCATGTTCTCATTCTGTGATTACACATGATCACATCACCACACTATCATGTTATCAGTATGTGATTACATGTTATCACATTCCTACACTATCATGTTATCAGTGTGTGATCTCATTCTACTTCATTACTACAAGATCATGTTATCAGTGTGTGTGATCACATGCTACTACATTACTACACGATCATGTTATCAGTGTGTGATCATGTTATCACATTATCACATTGTCATGTTATCAGTCTGTGATTACACATTATCAGATTACCAAACTAACATGTTATCAGTCTGTGCAGACCATAGCCTGGTTGGTTAACCCTGCATGGTCGTTGGTCAGGAATTATTTAGTTTCAGTTCTTAGACCCTGAGCAGAGGGTGAACTGGGCTAGTGGAAATGCTGTGGGCTGTAGTATGAGTGACATATAGCCTCCATCTTAAGGTTACAAGATGCAGGTCTGACCTCTGTCAGTCTGTCTGGCTCTATCCTTGACACAATACTACAAGACCCACCAGTCTGCACTGTCCTAACCCTTACTTTCTGCCTATCAGCATTACATCTAATAAATACCCCATCCTCCCTCCCATGATTACCTACTATAATGACACAATCAATGATTGTAAATAAAGTAGAAAAGTATAAGTAAATCATAAACAAAACAAACCTCCAGAGTAACCAAGCAATAAGCTGCTTGTTAAATTAAAACATTCTCATAAAGACCAGTTTAAACTACAAAGCATTTAAAGGGACAGAAGGGTTTTTAATTGAAAATAGCAAAAAAAAAGATTAATTACTAAAATTCTGGAGACTACGTTTGATAATCATGTTGTAGAAATTAGCCAAAAATATATATATTAACCACTGAGTTTATTCACCACAGCCTTTAGTATAAATAAATAATAATCTAAATGTGGTAGATATACAGAGTAAGGGAATATATACTGGTTTGTTCTATTCATATTTGACTTATAAAAGGCAAGTGTCATTTCGCCAAAGATAAAACTATATGGTGTTAACCCTTTTAGGCGCTGGGTAAAATGACAGCCATTGCGACCTGTGTTATAACTGCTTATAACCGTCTGGTTATTACCCTGATGCAGACCTGTGGAGGACGCCATTCCTGAAAGGCAAAACTATGACTTTTAATACTAGACGAATAACACAATGGACGGAAGCAATACTATAATTTAAGGCATTGAAATATAAAGATGTCAACTCCCTGGAAATGTGGTCTGGGAATGGACCCATATTGCTAATTAAAACCTTAGCGGAAGACTGTCAACCCTACTTCCTGTGGCAACAGAGTAGCTATCAAACCAAAACAGTTATGACTATACAAATCACTTCCTGTCATTAGAAATACACAAATGCGTGGAGCTCACACGCGCAGTCCGTGGTTCAGGCAGAGTGAAGGCCTGTCCAGACATCTCTGTGGTGAACAGTTCATTAAAAAGATACAAAATTGCTGTTTTTCAATATCAATATATGGAGAAAAAGTAAGGATATTTGTTTCTCCATAAAAGGTAATTGTTAATCTTTTGAATAATGGTTCACCACAGATTTATTTTACCTATTAAACTCTGGAAGCACTATAACTAGCATTGTTGTCTAAACATTTATAGGCAAACGGAATCCTTCACCTGATAGAGTCTGAGGTGTGGAGTATATGATTCCTAAAGTTGGGTATTCCAACTTTAACGAATCACATGTAGAGAACCACAGCTCTAACAATTGTAACATAATTGACATTTTCAAACAATGTAACATTCTTACAAACAACGGTGAGCAAATCGAGGTGAAGTTTGACAGAGATTCTTCACCTAATCTGAAACCTACTCCTTTGGAAAACATTTGAAATGGAAGGCCAGACCAGCATCACCTGATCCAGTTGGTGCCATAGCTGGAAACAGATTTAACATTGCATCTCTTCACTATCATGTTGATGTAGGATCACCTGATCCAGTTGGTACCATAGCTGGACACTGATTTTACACTGCATCTCTTCTTCACTATCATGTTGATGTAGGCTTTCATGATCTTGGTGATTTCTACAACCTGAAAACCAAACCAATGGTAGATGTTTAACATTACGTAAATATCCACAGAACTAAACCATATTAACAGGATGAAAACACCTGCATACAGAACAGATACATCTTTAGAAGCAGCCACAGCAGACAGCAAATACCTTGTGTATTTCTTTTGCAAAGCTGAGTTTATAATATTCTATTTCATTGGGTGTTGTAATGTACCTGTTGCGTCTCGAAGAACATCTCTCTCTCATCAACAGTGATCTTATACGTGGTGGCTTGGGGAGCTCCGAAGAAGATAATGTGTTCATAGGGGAAGGTCTCCAGAGGTTTAGGCTCTCCTCTCTTGTAGACCGACACATTCTCTGCACTTACACTCAGCCACAGGTCATGGGGGAAACCTCCTTCTTTACACTGAGGGGAGAGAGATACAGGTCATGGGGAAACCCTCTTCTTTACACTGAGGGGAGAGAGATACAGGTCATGGGGGAAACCCCCTTCTTTACACTAAGGGGAGAGAGATACAGGTCATGGGGAAACCCCCTTCTTTACAGTGAGGGTAGACAGACACAGGTCATGGGGAAACTCTTCTTTACACTGAGGGGAGAGAGATACGGGTCATGGGGAAACCTTCTTTACACTGAGGGGAGACAGATACGGGTCATGGGGAAACCCCCTTCTTTACACTGAGGGGAGATACAGGTCATGACTCAAGCCCAAGCATATCAGATACCAATTTATAGGACTGGTTGAATAAACACCCCAGCATGTCCAAGGGAGGGGCGACCACTAACTAACAATACTTCAATTCCTGGGTTTACTTTTCATGTGTAGCTGCAATGAAACAGTAAGTACTGTAAATACGGGGTCAGGAATGTGCCATGCACTCATTTACCTCTACGTCGAACAGTGTGGACCCATATCCTGGCCACTCTTTGATGACATTCATGTACTTCAGCATGGCAGAGTGCTGGTCCATTCCCTGTAGTCGGGACCACTTCTCTAAGATGGAGGTCCTGGTGGCTGAGGTCTCTTCCTTCACCCACATCTCCAGCATCTGAAAAACAACAAGATTAACAAGAGTCCCTGATATTTGACTTGCTCAAAGGCACAACAGCAGCCAAACGGAGTCACTGAAACTAGCAACCCTCTGGGATTCAAACCAGCAACCCTGCGGCTGCTGGCCTACTTCTCTAATCATCAGGGTACCTGTTCCTCCTCCATCTTCTGTTTCTTCATGGAGCCCGTCTTCAGCCCGCTGCGGCGCAGGGTTCCGTCCAAGAAGCTGGTTCGTCTCCGCTCCAGGGTGTGGCCTCCAGGCCCCGCCCCTCCTGCTGCACCCCCCTATACAAAAAACATGACACCTTATTACTGATACAAATCTGATGTTATTACCAATACAAAACACATTAAAGTTTCTCAGCCCCTTTTAACAGCATACATTTCCAGCTTGTAACAGACCATATTCACACACCTTGGTGTAGTTGAGAATACGGGAATGGAGCCTCCCTACAGGGTAGACATTGTCCAGAGACCAGGTGACCCTGGCCTTGTCTCCGTAGAGGAACTGGAGGCGCAGCGCGGCCAGGTGTTGCAGGGTGTCCTCTGGGGCCGGGAAGTGACCACTGGTCAGAGACTCGTGGGCCTGGAGGAGAGGACAGACCCAGGGAGTCAGTGAATTCATAAATTTGAAGAGAAATGTTACCGTGACCCAGGGAGTCAGTGAATTCATCAATATGAATACATATTAACTTTGAATTTACAGTACAGGTGCTGGTCATATAATTAGAATATCATCAAAAAGTTGATTTATTTCAGTAATACCATTCAAAAAGTGAAACTTGGATATTATATTCATTCATTACACACAGACTGATATATTTCAAATGTTTATTTCATTCAATTGTGATGATTAAAACTGACAACTAATGAAAATCCCAAATCTAGTATCTCCGAAAATTAGAATATTACTTAAGACCAATACAAAAAAAGGATATTTAGAAATGTTGGCCAACTGAAAAGTATGAACATGAAAAGTATGAGCATGTTCAGCACTCAATACTTATTTGGGGCTCCTTTTGCCTGAATTACTGCAGCAATGCGGCGTGGCATGGAGTCGATCAGTCTGTGGCACTGCTCAGGTGTTATGAGAGCCCAGGTTGCTCTGATAGTGGCCTTCAGCTCTTCTGCATTGTTGGGTCTGGCGTATCGCATCTTCCTCTTCACAATACCCCATAGATTTTCTATA
>JACXGI010008688.1:0-32753 GCA_016801175.1 Esox masquinongy
TCTCTCTCTCTCTCTCTCTCTCTCTCTCTCTCTCTCTCTCTCTATATATATATATATATATATATATATATATATATGTATATCCATAGTGGTATTTCTGTATGAGTGTCTCATCGTATCTTGCAGAGCTTTACCGACTTCTTCATAACAATGTTTGCCGAGATGGTAAAAGGGAGAGAGTGAGGGAGAGACCAAACAATCGAGAGCTGGAAGAGAAAAGCATGAAAGTTGAAAAGAGTGGAACACTCCAGAGAGAACCCCACAGGTGAGGTGTGTGAAGGCAGTGGTGGGCGGCAGCCCCATACCGCTTCCCACTGCCCTAATTAAGGGCATTCTCTGCTCTACCCTCTCTGCTCTCTGTTAATAAGGCTCCCCATGCCGTGTGACACCGTGCCTCTGTGGCTCTTTCGCCTTCCCTCTCTGTCTCTCTCTCTCTGGTTCCCTTTTTTCTTTCTCGCTCTCTCTCTCTTTATCTCTCTCTATCTCCCTCTCTCGTTCTCCAGGATCCGTCAATTTAGTTCACGGGGGGAAGCGATGTCGGGATGATCCGGGGTGGGGAAAGGAGGCAGATCCAGATCGGACAGCTTGGAAAGCAGCGTGCGGCCGCGCTTGTCACTTCTCCTTCCCCCGGCCTGTACATTGGCAGGTGCCCATGGCGAGCAGATCGGTTACCTGGTCATCTGCGGTGCTCTGCTGAGGCGTGAGATGCCCGGCACCGCAGGCCTCCGCGGCTCTTTAACGGCCAGGCAATCTGCTCGGCTTGTCGCGGGACTGACCGTTAGTCGCACTCGGCCACACGCGCACAAACTTACGCACATGCATGCGGAGGATTGGACGTAGACACCCCCACGCACGGACGCGCTGGAAACTCAGAAACCAAATGTCCTCGTGCCCGACTTTCACACGCACTTTCACTCCCAAGTTTATGTGGGACTTAGTCAGCCTGTGTATCTTGTGAACCTTGTCTCTGTCTATCAGCCTTCCTCCACTTAACCATTCAGTTAACCGAGCGCCAAGCTAACTTTGTGGAAAGTAGTACTAGCACAGTTCAAACAGAACCTGCGAAAAAGGGATCAAATAATGTTAAATTGCACCCAAGCAGGTGTTCCAACAATGCTAATTTACAATTATCACTTTAAGACTATTTATGATTCCCTCAAAATAATGAAAACAAAGCCTATTTTCCCTGGAATTTGACAGTTTCTTTTTTTAAGGTGACTTCATCCTACGCTCATTGACAGTACTTCGTAAATCTGCATGGACCTATGGATGCACTCTGTGACACGGCAGTGAACAAGTGAACATCTGTTTAAATGAAAAGTGCCAGGAGGACTAGCTGTGAGTGCGAGAGAGAAAAAAAGAGAGAGAGGGAGAGAGACATAAGAGAGATTGGGAGAGGGATGGAAGGATAGAGAGAGGAAGAGCAGTCTAGACATGCCAGGTTTATTGAAGTGATGTCGTCTGTCAGATTTATGGAAGATGAGGCAAAGATGAGTACAGTATGTTTTTAAAGAGACAGTATCCTTTTCTTGGTGTCATAGCTGGATGTCACACCCAGAGATATTATGGAACAGAGTTTGGCCAACAGGGAGGCAATTTCTCCCTGTTGCTAAATCATAATTCACGCTTCCAAAGCAATGAATACGTTCAGTAAAAGTAGACATTCAAACATTAGTCAACACAACATACATATACAGTATATGCATAATTCTGCAATGCTAATCATTGTTAAATGTCACTTCTATTTGTTCTTGTGCTCTCATGAGGTTATATATCTCTGTCTCAGAACTTTTCTTTCTTATGTCAAAATTAAGATAAAATGCATTGAATTTTCTTGAAAAAGAATGCAGTGCGGAGTTTTCTATTAACTGATAGTCCGTCTGAATCATATGTACTGTGACTCTCTGTTGCGGCTCGAGACATGGTCTGGTCTGCCTACATTATAACATGGACTAGTCTACCTACTGTAACATTATAACATGGACTGTTCTACCTAATATTATAACATGGACTGGTCTACTCAATGTTATTACATGGTCTGGTCTACCTAACATTATTACATGGACTGGTCAACCTAACATTATTACATGGTCTGGTCTACCTAACATTACATGGTCTGGTCTACCTAACATTATAACATGGACCAGTCTACCTAACATTATAACATGGACTGGACTACCTAACATTATAACATGGACTGGACTACCTAACATTATAACATGGACTGGTCTACCTAACATTATTACATGGTCTGGTCTACCTAACATAATTACATGGTCTGGTCTACTTAACATTATTACATGGTCTGGTCTACTTAACATTATTACATGGTCTGGTCATCCTAACATTATAACATGGACCGGTCTACCTAACATTATTACATGGTCTGATCTACCTAACATTATAACATGGACCGATCTACCTAATATTATTACATGGACAGGTCTACCTAACATCATAACATGGACCGGTCTACCTAACATTATTACATGGTCTGGTCTACCTAACATTTATTACATGGCCTGGTCTACCTAATATTATCACATATACGTATACATATATATATATATATATATATGTTATATATACAGCTCCGGAAAAAACTAAGAGACCACTGCACCTTTTTCTTTATATATATATATATATATATATATATATATATATATATAACTGGTTGACCTGTACCATACTGGTTGACCTGTACCATAGCCAGGTCTATGTGGGTCGAAGGTGGATGTTAGCATAAAAGTTCAAAGTGTATTTATCAAATGCACCAAATAACACAGGGTCATCCTGCACAATGAAATTCTTGTGACATGGCACATGGCATCTACATAGTAAGAATTAAGAAATAAAACAAGAAATATTGCAAAAATATACATAACAATGTAAACTAACAGCAATGTTAAAAAGAGTAAGATGGGGAATATGAGCAATATGGGTAGAAGTATTGAATATTATAGATTTAGAAAGTATAGCAATAATATACATAAAATTGTAAAGTAGCAGCATTTTTAAAAAGAGTAGGATGAGGAATATGAAAAATAAGTGTTAGACATTTTAAATATTATAGATACAAAATGAGTGCAATATGCCAATGAATGGTACATGCAAAGGAATATTTTAATGTACATTGAATGTACCTGAAAGGACATCAGAGCATCTGGAATGTTCATGTGTGATCAATATGATCATAGATCAATGTTGCTGGTTGAGAAGCCTTATGGCCTGGGGAAAAAAACTGTGAGTCTGGAGTTGTGTGCCCCGATTCTCCAGTAGCATCAACCAGACGGCAGCAGTGTGAACAGACCATAGCCTGGGTGGCTGTGATCTTTGATGATGTTCGGTGCTTTCCTCTGGCACAGTGTATGGTTGATGCCTTGCATGTAGGGGAGATGGCAGTCGATGACACGCTCCGCAGACTTTACCACCCTCCGGAGGGACTCTCAGCGGAACAGCTGCGGTACCCGGCAGCGATGATGCTCTCAATGGTGCACCTTTAGAAGTTGGTGAGAGTTTTTACAGACATGCCAAACTTCTTGAGTCTCCTCTGGAATTAAAGTTGTTTTTGGGCAGTTTTCACTACCGAATTCACTTGCCTGGACCAGGTGAGGTCATCTTTGATGAACACACCGAGAAACTTGAAGTCAGAGACTCTCTCCACTTCAGCTCCATCGATGTGTATGGGGCCATGACCCCTCCTGTCGCTTCCTGAAGTCTACGATCATTTCCTTAGTTTTGCGGACATTGAGAGAGAGGTTGTTGCCCTTGCATTATGTAGCCAGGCTCTTTACCTCTTCTCTGTAAGCGGTCTCATCGTTGTTGGAGATGTGACCCAGGATGGTGGTGTCGGTTGGGCTTTGTGTTCGGTTGGACTGTGCTGCTCCGCCGGTCAAACTGTTCCTGTGACGTTTCTGCCGTCCCACTTTAAAATGTTGTAGCGTGGGACGTGGAACGGGAGGCGGAAAAGAGGCACGACTACGATGTCGATGGTTTTTCACAGAGGGTTGCGTGGGTGTGTGTGTATGTGTGTGTGTCTGTGTCTGTGTGTGTTAGGTGAGGACCCAAGCCCTATTTGACTCAAATGAAAGTGCTTCTGACACTTTCATCTTCCTTTACACACACTTTCCCTGCAGCACCCTCAGATGGTACCCAGTCTGGAGTCTGTCCATTGGTCTAGTATGCCATAATTAACTTGCCTGCCAACAGATATTATATAGCATCCCAGGGGGGCGGCATCTGGCCTGAGGAAGTCCAAAATCTTCTAGTGTTTCATTGTTCACGCCCTAATCAGGTCAAATCTGTGGCAATCTTAACTACAGTGATTTTCCAAAGGCACTGGTTTGTGTCCTGTCGTGACAAATCCTGTCACACAGGTCAACTTCTGTGTCTCTTACGTTATTGCCAGGCCTTCGACGGAAGCAAGCGGCCGGGCAATTTCATTTGTATGTCAAGTACACTTTCAGCAGGCCTCCGGGTGTTAACCGGCGTCGCTAAATGCATTGTGTCGTTCAGCAGTGGCCAATGTGGCACCAGATTATGCTCCTCTGTCACCGTGACTCACCTGACAACCGAGAGAACGCTGTTGAACGCCACGTGTATGCCACGTGTCCGGCCGCCAGTGAAACTTGTCCTGATGTCTAAATGAACCGATACACACCGAGCTCACCGTTTCTTATTCATCTATGTTCTTCTCATAGGGTTTAAAGATGCACTGTTTGGTCTTTTGATTTAATTTCAGTATCAGTACCACGCCACCTGATGTACAGGATGTGTTCCAAAGCCAATCCAATTGCTTAAGGTTCCACAATGTTTTTTTATTGTATCATGAAGTATCCACATTTTTGACAGAAAGATTTAAATTTCTGTTGTAAATGCCAGGCTGTGGACGTTGTTACATTTCTAGAAAAATCCCCATACAGTCTCCACACAGGAACAACTTAGAGCATTTTTGCACAGCCAAATTTATTTTGATGTACGGGACTAGATAAAACATTGTGACAGTATAAAATGGTGAAAATGTCAAGTGTCGCATGTGACTGCCTAGGTTAGTCAAGCCCTATGTGTGCCTATTTAGCTCTGTCCTCACTACTAGCTAGTAGCTGTTACGTTCTGATCCCCCGTGATTGGGTCTTCCCTCATGACAATGATCCCAGGCATACATTGAAATTCTCACAAAATGATAAGTTGACCACAAAATGAATGAATCGCATTGGTCAACTCTGTCTCCAGACTGGAATCCTATTGACTAGCTGTGTTTGGATTTCAAGAGGGGTTATTAATTACAGTTCAGACAGCCTGTTCATGCTTATATTTATCAAGGGTGTGAAGAATCTTGGCAGTGACTGTACAACCCTTATAATGTCAGTTATCTACAATTTACGTTGGCTGCGATTCCCTAGTTTCCACTTTTTTATGGTTGACATGAAAATAGGCAACAGAGGTTTGGAAATTATACGACAAGGCTGGTGTGAATAGATTGGAGTGGTTTCAAAGAGGAAGGCAACGCGGTGGAAAGTGGGTCAGAGGTAAGCTGAAGTGATTTTCCTCTTTACCTCTGCTCTGTCTCATCCTCGTCCTCCTCGCTCTCCTTTCATTTAGAAGTGGGATTGCGTCTGGTGATTGATCGGTTCCCGGGGACAAACTATACGATCTCGGACCAGACACTCCTCTTTCCTAAAGCCTGGTTTGAGCTCTTTCCTTGGTTTATAGTTTTATCCTTCATTTTAGATGTGTGTGTGTGTGTGTGTGTGCGTGCGTCAATGCATGTGTGTCTTACTTCCTCTCCAGTCGGCAGTTGTATTCCTTTAGGAGCCCTTAGCGCTATAATCTGGGAAATTAACTCATTTATGATAATAAGAATCCATATTATGCTCTCTTAATGGCATGGTTGCCAATCAGAATTGCACACAGTGGACTTACATCATTATTTAAGTGGTGGTCGCTGTTTCAGTGGAAAGTCACCCCACCAGGTGTCACCCTACAGAAAACCAAAAACTATTAAACTGGTCCATTCCAACCTTCAGGGGTCGTGGCTAACATTACTCATTCACCCAATTTGTCAAGGTATTGAACATATGGAGAAAGGCCACTGAATGATATCAATTTGAGTATCGTAAAATAATTTAAAACAAAATCCATAGCAGTCCATCAGACCTAGAATTCCTGCCTTGCTATTTCTGAATTGGAGGTTAATACTCAATTTCCTTCCATCCCTCCACTACTATGCGTTTTCCCCCTTGCCAAATTTACGGCAATTTAGATTCACAGTAATTCAGGCCTGTTTTCCAGTGAGTATGAATAATGACTGTGACAAAGAGACTTGCTCAACAGTAATAGTTGTACAGGCTTTAAGCATTGTTTCGTTAGGCTTGACTGGTCTTTGTAATTATGTTCTCCCACTAACCTCACCGTGAAGACAAACGCTCAAAATGGATAATTCAAAAAGTGTAAAATGTATTTCCTGACTATGTGTATTAAATCTATTTTAAAGAGCAGAAGCCATTGTTCGAATATTACTATGAACATTGTTTGGGCGAACAGTTAACTAATTGTACATTATATTGATATAAATTGCTATCATTTGTTGAACAATTCCATATTGATTCTGTAACATAGTGTCCAAAACATAGAAGGCATTTATAACCATGAAAACTCTAGCATAACATTTTATTTGTGGAGTCCCAAAACTTCATCGGAAGATGCTCCATAGAATATGAGTAACATTTCATCTAACTCTTAACTTACTCTGACGCCAACCTCTGCCCTTACCCTAACCTTAAATAATGAACTTATCAACAGATACCTTGTTGATAGTGGGACAATCTGTGGAGGATCTAAAAATGGACTTTAAGACCTCAAAATAATGTGTGACTAACTCCGGAATACGTAGTGAAAACAATACACTGGCGTTAAAAAGCCTTTAAAGGGAACACATCTCGTGGTCTTTGCTGTTGTCTCTGTTGTGACATACTGTACCGTATGCCACATCTGAATTTGATCATCATCTTGTTGCAGTGATTTTCCTGCACAGAAATGCAAGTTCATCCAACACTTGCCAAGGCTCCTGAAGTTCATAATTCCCACATAACAAATGTCGGACTCGACTTGCCCTGACAAAAAAAATGCATCGAACTCCACAAAAAAATATATATATATTTTAAATAAAACACACACAATGGTCACGACTTCACTTTGCTGCGGGACAATGTTCCAGCTGTAGCGAACTGGCTTAAATTGAGGTACGACGTCTGGTATCTCGAGGCAGGCGTGCAGCATCACATGAGTCCTCAGACTCTGCAGTCAAGGTGACAGAAAGTCCACGGCTTATTTGATGTGAACTCTGTGCTCAGTGTGCCGTGGCCTCTAGAGGAGTGAAAGGAGAGCACAGGGAGGTACTGCCAGTTCTCATCATTTCATTAAGTGTTTGCCGACGTAAAGCCCCGACTACATTCGGGATGTCGTGCCGGCTGGGGTAGACAGAGAACTAACCAATTACTCTTTCTACGTACACATAATCTGGTTGTGTTAAAATGAGTTCTGAACAGCTTTGTTTGTGTCACTGCGGACAGTGTTTTGGTCTTTGTTTACATAAGGCTCAGTTTAGCTTTTCTTTTGCCCCAGGAAGTACAGAAGTGGGTCAGTGCTTATCATCAGGTAAGAATACTAGAGTACAGCATGTACGTTTTCAGGCCCGACTTACATATTGAACATCCATAGCTCTTTATAGTATCAATTTCCATCAGTAATTTTAAATTAGTATAATTGACTTCTCTACTCAGGGGGTCCCTTTCTAAAGAGGTACTTCTTTCAAACCAAAGCTGAACACAAGACACATTCTCCCTTAGCTCTAAGCATTTTCTTAGCTCTTTTCCCAAAGCCCCTAAAATGTTGTTAGTGATTTGCTGTAACGTCTAAATTAGTCATTATTTCAAATGGTGGTATCTTCAAAACCACAATGTGAGTACAATGTCACAGCTACAAGTAATTGCAGCAATTTAACGAGTCACAATCAGGAGACTGTTTAATCTCGCATGCATCTTAAATCCTTTCCGGAGCCTGTTTTGTGTTGGGGATGTTGGTGTTTAATGAAACGCAGCGTGAAGTCACAGAAAAGCATAACACAATGATTCGGTGGCCTTACACAAACACACTGAATGGCTACAACTGTGATTAGCATGTAATCTTCCTACTGTAGATGGAAACCAAGTTTTTACTGTGATAATGAGGACGAGAAGTGTTAAATGAAGATTTGGGGTTTTGTAAGACAGCTCGACTTTATAGTGTATCTCTTGTATAGTGTAGACCGAATGGCAGAAACAAATTTTTCTAAGTTTGTCTATCTCTTGACCATGACCAACCATGAATGATCTACTGTGTTCACTATCAATTTCCAATCAATTGTTTTTTTTCAAGCCTTTTTTATATCAGTGGTAGATACCCACCATAGGGTATCTACCACTAGGAAAAACTCCCTAGTTGGGATAGGAAACAAAAACCTGGAAGAAACCTGTAGAGGAGCCATGCTCAGAGATGTGGCCAGTCCCCTTCTGGCTGTGCTGGGTGAAGATGATAAGTATTATCTACAGATGACCAGAAGATCTATAAATACAACTGCGCTGTGTCCAGAGTCTTTAAACAGAATCCAGATCAGGTGCACAACCAGGTGGACTAGCAAGCAAGTTTATTTATTTACCACAATTCATACATACAGTGGGGAGAACAAGTATTTGATACACTGCTGATTTTGCAGGTTTTCCTACTTACAAAGCATGTAGAGGTCTGTAATTTTTATCATAGGTACATTTCAACAGTGAGAGACGGAATCTAAAATAATAATCCAGAAAATCACATTGTATGATTTTTAAATAATTAATTTGCATTTTATTGCATGACATAAGTATTTGACACATCAGAAAAGCAGAACTTAATATTTGGTACAGAAACCTTTGTTTGCAATTACAGAGATCATACGTTTCCTGTAGTTCTTGACCAGGTTTGCACACACTGCAGCAGGGATTTTGGCCCACTCCTCCATACAGACCTTCTCCAGATCCTTCAGGTTTCGGGGCTGTGGCTGGGCAATACGGACTTTCAGCTCCCTCCAAAGATTTTCTATTGGGTTCAGGTCTGGAGACTGGCTAGGCCACTCCAGGACCTTGATATGCTTCTTACGGAGCCACTCCTTAGTTGCCCTGGCTGTGTGTTTCGGGTCGTTGTCATACTGGAAGACCCAGCCACGACCCATCTTCAATGCTCTTACTGAGGGAAGGAGGTTGTTGGCCAAGATCTCGCGATACATGGCCCCATCCATCCTCCCCTCAATACGGTGCAGTTGTCCTGTCCCCTTTGAAGAAAACCATCCCCAAAGAATTATGTTTCCACCTCCATGCTTCACGGTTGGGATGGTGTTCTTGGGGTTGTACTCATCCTTCTTCTTCCTCCAAACACAGCGAGTGGAGTTTAGACCAAAAAGCTCTATTTTTGTCTCATCAGACCACATGACCTTCTCCCATTCCTCCTCTGGATCATCCAGATGGTCAATGGCAAACTTCAGACGGGCCTGGACATGCGCTGGCCTGAGCAGGGGGACCATGCGTGCATTGCAGGATTTTAATCCATGACGGCGTAGTGTGTTACTAATGGAGACTGTGGTCCCAGCTCTCTTCAGGTCATTGACCAGGTCCTGTCGTGTAGTTCTAGGCTGATCCCTCACCTTCCTCATGATCATTGATGCCCCACGAGGTGAGATCTTGCATGGAGCCCCAGACCGAGGGAGATTGACCGTCATCTTGAACTACTTCCCTTTTCTAATATTTGCGCCAACAGTTGTTGCCTTCTCACCAAGCTGCTTGCCTATTGTCCTGTAGCCCATCCCAGCCTTGTGCAGGTCTACAATTTTATCCCTGATGTCCTTACACAGCTCTCTGGTCTTGGCCATTGTGGAGAGGTTGGAGTCTGTTTGATTGAGTGTGTGGACAGGTGTCTTTTATACAGGTAACGTGTTCAAACAGGTGCAGTTAATACAGGTAATGAGTGGAGAACAGGAGGGCTTCTTAAAGAAAAACTGACATGTCTGTGAGAACCGGAATTCTTACTGGTTGGTAGGTGATCAAATACTTATGTCATGCAATAAAATGCAAATTAATTATTTAAAAATCATACAATGTGATTTTCTGGATTATTGTTTTAGATTCCGTCTCTCACAGTTGAAGTGTACCTATGATAAAAATTACAGACCTCTACATGCTTTGTAAGTAGGAAAACCTGCAAAATTGGCAGTGTATCAAATACTTGTTCTCCCACTGTAGAAGCAATTCAATGTGCTTTACAGTGAAAATAACAATACAAAATGCAATGGAACTAAAACAGTCAGATTGTTACAATTCTCTAGGACAGGGAAGACCAGTTGGGCTGTGGACTGTGACAGCAGGAATCATCATGCAGCAAGTAGATCTACAAAACAACCAGGACGACATTGGATAGGGACAGCTAGGAGACATCAGGCCAGGTGGTTGAAGGGTTCATCTCTTTCTCAACAGAGCACCTGAAAAATTCAAGAGAGTATTGGTGACCTTAAGGAATGTTAAACTTCTAGCTCAAATATTAAGGAAATATTATAGAAAACTTTTTTTTCTCAGTAAAAATTTAGTTGACTGGATTCTCAGTCAACTAAACTGGTAATAATAATAATAAAAAAAAAAATATATATATATATATATATAAACATATATATATATATATATATATATATATATGTTAAATGTATATATAAACATATATATATATATATATATATATATATATGTATATGTTTTTTTTTTTTTTAAGAAATCTTAAGGCCGGGGTTCTTTTATGGGGCCTGTTTCATACATACATAAAAGCTGCAGATCCCACTCTTCAGTTTTACATCATCTACTACAGTGTCTACTACAGCATCTACTACAGCATCTACTACAGTGTATCTACTACAGCATCTACTACAGCATCTACTACAGCGTCTACTACAGCATCTACTACAGCATCTACTACAGCGTCTACTACAGCATCTACTACAGCGTCTACTACAGCATCTAATACAACATCTACTACAGCATCTACTACAGCATCTACTACAGCGTCTACTACAGCATCTACTACAACATCTACTACAGCATCTACTACACCATCTGCTAGTGTCTACTACAGAGTCTACTACAGCGTCTACTACAATGTCTACTACAACATCTACTACAGCATTTTACTACAGCATCTACTACAGCGTCTACTACAGCATCTACTACAGCATCTACTACAGCATCTGCTAGTGTCTACTACAGAGTCTACTACAGCGTCTACTACAATGTCTACTACAACATCTACTACAGCATCTACTACAGCGTCTACTACAGCGTCTACTACAGCATCTACTGCAGTGTCTAATACAGCATCTACTACAGCGTCTACTACAGCATCTAATACAACATCTTCTACAGCGTCTACTACAGCATCTACTACAGCGTCTAATACAACATCTACTACAGTGTCTACTAGAGCATCTACTACAGCATCTACTACAGCGTCTACTACAACATCTACTATAGCATCTACTACAGCGTCTACTACAGCGTCTACTGAAGCATCTACTACAGCCCTGTCAGAAGCCGTCGACCATGCCGTCCGATTGGCCCTCGCCCAGGCCGTCCGATTGGCCCTCGCCCTTAGCTTTGGCCCTCGCTTGGCCCCAAAGCTAAGGGCAGGGTCACGCAGAAAATGGGGGAAGTGGCCGTGTGACGTTCCAACCTCGTCCCGGAGGTCTGGCACTCGACGGTAGAGGCCTTCCGATGAGGCTCATTAAGGATATCATCTGGAGTGATTCGCTTTAAAGCACATCAAGGGTCGCCATGCTGAGAGTGTGAGAAGCCAAAGCTCCAGCCTGCAGCCGGAGACACTCCCCACGGGGACTATGGCCAATTTACTGCATGTGAACTGGAGCGTCTCCACGGCTCCCAGTACTCACTCCTTCCTGCACATAGACTAACTAGCCCACACATTTGTTTAGGGAAAATGTTTCGACATTTAGGCCCGAACATTATACATATACTGTACACGCTAGCGAAGAGGTTAAGAACTCTATATTTGCGTTTCAATGTCCCTGCATGCAGCATTATACACAGGGTTTTTTCTTTGAGAGTATTGTGATACCCTAACCATGTGCTGAATAAAAGTGATGGTTTACAGGCCACATTAGGCATGGCAGTCAGATTGAGCTGTCTTTAAATCTTATGTGTAATCACTATTGGAATCCAGCCTGAGCTAAGATATCCAACAGGCGGAATCGTTGATCACTCACATTTGTCATGTGTTTGCAGATGCTTTATACTTTATCATCTTGACTGGGACAGACATCTCAGTAATGGGTGCAATAGCTTCAAATGCTAAGTGATTGGAGTCTTAGTAAAGTGTATTGTTTAGAAAAGTTGTTTATACTGTATTTGTATAGCACACACTGTATCAAGCAATTATAGCATAAATATAGCATGATTCGGCTTCATGTAGAACTCTTGTTACAGTGCAAAGATTCGTTATTGACTTCCTTTCCTCCCAAAATAGTTCTACGGATGTTTTCATTTGAACTTTGCGTCTTACAAAGAACCGCTGTCTGCAGAAAAGTGTTATTCAGATCAAGATGAGATATGTTAGAACCTTATCGCCCAACACAGAACAACTTTGAAACCCTTTCTCCAAAAAGTGCATACAGCACCATAGTCTTTCTTGAGCTGCAGTGTTCGCGGCCATGATGGGACTCAGTGAGAACGCCATGAGTTCTGCAGTCGTCTCCTCACCTCTCCTCCATTCCCCTCCTCATCTCTCTCCCCCTTTCCTTCTGCTCTGTCAGCGGAGAGTCAAAGTTCCAGCGTCATCAGCACAAATTGAGCGGCGGCAGGTGTTGGGCCCATCCTTTGCGGCATCTTGATCACCCCTCGGGGGGAAAGCGCTGCTCGACGGCGCTCACCAACTCGGCAGGATACAGTATGTCATCGGGAAAAAAGGGCCGCCCACAGTGACGACTGAATTAGGCAAATTGAGGCTTTCCAAGCAGAGCGGAAGCCGTTAAGGAGAGATTAACGTGACCGGTTCTTTTGTCGTACGCGTGGTGCTGAGGTTAGTCGGCTGCCTTGCCCTGTCGACGCCTTCGAGTCACAAACAACATATTAGGGAGTTCAGATAATAATGTGCAAAGCTACAAAATAAGTCAAGTAAGGATTTTCATTAACATCCTAGGCTTAATGTCTTCCTCCTATAGGGTACACAATTAAAGGGTTTTAAGAACAGTGTTTTTGAATGTGTTTGGCCATTTGCGTCCAGTAAACATGTGACGGTTTGTAACCCCCAAAAACCCATAGCAACTTGCATTCATGATGAATTTCAATGACTGGTAGCTAATTACAACTACAAGGCAAGGGTTTATGATTTTCCAGATGATGAGCAGATTGAAAAGCACATTTAATGATTTGGGTATCACTTTAGTGAGTACTGGACTGGAAGTCTCACAAATAAAAACTGAACATGAAAGAGCGGTTGGGCAGGGGAGTATCAGGCTGAAGCTGCATCAATGTTTTCCACGGTCACTACACCAGATCTCCGCCCATTCCTTGATTCAACGTGAGCTGAGACTCCAAGCGAATCGCATCTGTCCTGCGATTCGTGATCAGTCCCGATCAGTGATCAGTCTGAGGATCAGATTCTATGTGTGGGGAATGAAGCGGCTCCATCTTGTCTGACACGCACGTAAGGAACCATTCAGCTCCCGTGTTCTTTCTGACAATTTGGACGCCAGTGATCAGAAGAAATCACCTTAGTTAAATGCTTTCTGCCTCTGTTGATCTGTCTCGTCGACTGTGATTGGACGATGCTTCTGGAAGACCAAACCTGTATGGTGGAAAATCAATAAAGTGAGCATATTAAATGTTTTTGCAAGTCAGGATTGGTTGGAGGGATTGGTACAATAGGGACGAACTGGTCGGTTAATAGACTGTCGGTTAATAGACTGACACGCTCACAATGTTGTTGTTCCAGGATTGTATACAGTGGATTTCAAAGTCTACTCACTCAGTATCCTACCTCAGCTAGCTAACATTAGCATGCTAGACAGCTAGACTGATACTGACCTAGGATCAGAATACTGTACACTGACTGCTGTCTGTTTCACCTATACATCTTTCCTCAAATTCAAAGCAGATTTTTGTAGGCTGACGACTCCATTATCAGGGCACAGTTTGAATTGCATCCTGACACTGCCTCCTTTCCTGTGCCTGAAGAGGATTTGAGATAATAAACTTATTTTATGTTACTGAGATAAAAAAAGTATTTTAAAATGTCAACGGTTCGGCAATATGTTATACATGCTCGGTTTGTTTTGATGAAATTATTTTGGTGTGAGGCACAAACAAACATTTTTTAATGAACCTGCCGCCAAAAGATTTTTGTGCCCTCATTTACAATTATGGATGGCCTATGTAATTCTGCTATGTGAACTTTGGTTAACAAATTTCAACCAAAGTATAGTACAATATTTTCTTAAAAAACACTTAAGTTGAAGAAAAATGACAGACTTTGAGAAATACTCACAAAAAGTGCCAGCTCTCTATAAAAAAAAGTCTTGTCAATCACAGTAATGAGTGCATTCGTAATTTGTTACTACCAGCTCTAAATATACAGATCCATTTTATCACATTTCTGTCTAAGCTTAGATTTCCGGATCATGTGTCGTCTGAAGTGTTTCCAGACAACCCTTGTAATCCCTTGAAAACTCAAACAACATCGAAAATACGAAAGACATGTAGGGCAGAGGGATGTCGTGGATCCTATCCCATATTCATCTCTCTCTTATCCTCGTCCCATCCAGCTACCGACTACAACAACGTCACTCCGAGAAAATATGGTAGATCTAGGTCAGAAACGGGTAGATCTAGGTCAAGTACACATATAATACTGGGCAAGAAATCTGGAGCACTAAGTCTTGCAGTCTCTGTCTTCTCTTTATCTTTCCCCTCGTTTTTCTCTATCTCTCCGGCTCAAATTAGCTTCTATAGTGAGTTAGGACTGGACAGGGCCCCATACCGCAGCCAGATGTTTTCTGGAGATTTAACCCCGCGGGGGGGAGGGGGGGGGCGTTTTGTTTACTACTACTGGATGAAAAAATCTACTGCCCTCTTTCTCCTTTTGTGTTTGTTTATTTTCAAAACTCTCATTTTAACTCTGATTGGGTTCTATGTTTAAAATCCTGTTAGAGGTGAATTGCATGTCTAACTGTAGTCACTCCCGTTGGGATGTAATAAGGCAAAAGTAGATTACATATAATTCACGTAAATATTCAGAAAGTAAGCAGTTATTTCCTTGTAGACATCCATATGGTTTGTATTATGCCTTTTCCTCAACCCTCAGTGTAGATATGTTATAAAGGATAAAATGTCACTCTAGCAGAAATGCACATCTCGCACTGTAAATTAATATGCATATTGGAGGAATCAGCACAAAAAAATAGAATCTATGCATTTTCCACCCTCTCCTCATCCACCATCTAGCTGATGACTGTTACCGCACACAACACTTATCATCGTACAATTGACATGTAACCTATTCCCATAATGATAAACGAGCACCACCTTGACATCTCATGGAATCATTCTTAATCAAAGCCGAAGCCGAGTGGGGACCCAGACATCAGCGGTCGGTAGAACAAATTAAAAGGACGGCTGGTCTACAAGGGAAATCAACTTTCTCTGTTTTATTTTTTTTTTGGACCAATCCTTAAGAATGTGATTGCACCGTTTGGATAGGTGCTGGGTTGGACTGGGGGTGTCAAGGGTTTGGGGGGGGGGTCACTGGACCCATTACCTATGCGTTTCTCTAGCAACATCAGACCCCAGGCATTTCGCGTTGGGGAGTACTCTGTCTCCATATGCGAGGTGTTGATTCAGTCGGTTGTAACTTCGTCCAGTACCTTGTTAAGGCTTTTTATGAGGAGACAAAGAGCTAAGAGCTAAATCACGGATCGAGTATAATAGATATAATGCAGTCACATCAATCTACTGTATAGCCACTGTCATATTTTGTACATCTAAACTTTACCACAGAACAATGCCTATCTATCTGCTTTGTAATGAATGCATTAGCATGTTCGTTTGTCAACTTCTTCTGCGCTTGCCATCTGATGATGGTAAAGTTTATTCATACTGTCTATTAGCTTTAGGTTTGGTCACGAATGCTGAAAGGAAGTATTTTAGTGTTAATTTAAAAAATAAAACATTCTATCCACTGTCTTCACCACATTTGGTCTGTCATTAAGAAAGTGCAATCGCATTAGCGTAAAATAAAATTCACATTTCGCAAAATGTTAGTCCAATTAAACAGGTTCTCATTTCCTTCCGGTCTTTGTCTAAACGGGCCTTTTTGTATCTGTGCAAGATTTACATGCAGTAAAATACTAATTATGTCAACATGGCACACCAAGCCTTCAAAAGGGACTATAACAGCTGAGTGCCAGAAGCCCCATTTAAGGGTCAAATATCTCTCAGATACAGGAAAACACTGCAAAACAAACGCCCTAATTACTTATTGTTTGCTATCTCTTTAGCCACAAGCAGATGCATCAGTCGGTGAATTTCCGTGTGCCATTGGTGTAAAAGCCTCGCGTTAACTCCTCATGTGTAGTTTTACCAACACAGGGCCTCCAACTCAAAATCTAATTGCTAAATGGTCCATGAGATGACTATCTTAAACCAATTCCGTTTAGTTAGTTTAGTAGCTATGCTCGAGAGGGTTGCCTAATGAAACCTGCGTAGAAAGCAGGAGGATGGCCTGACCGGGCTCACCAATGCCGAGGAGACACGTGGCCTGCAGGGAGAAAGGAGACGAGGGAGACATGTCACCGCTGTGACACCCACTTGGAGACCCCCAAATCCAACATTCATGGACAGGGGAAATTTGCCGTCATGTCCCTGGCGTGTGTATGTAATATAGTGTATTTGTGCCCTGTCTGGGACTGTTCAGACTGATGAATGAAACGTATCTGACTCCAAAGATAGAATAATGATTAGGAGATATAAAAGCAAGCATTGTTAATTGACGAGTTAAACAGCAAGAATTGCTCTGAGAATTGCATTACAAGTAAAAGGATTTACCTCGTGACGTAAAATGATTAATTTCTTTGAGCTCGCAGATGTTAGTAACAGTAAAAAAAAAAAACATTGAAGATAGCCCTGCCTTTTTTTCTCTTTTTGCCAGGTCGACATTGTAAATAAGAACAGGTTCTTATTTGACGCGTGTGGCGGAACAAAGGTGACGTAAACAAACTCACCTGACTACATTCCTAATCGATGCGCACACACTAAGCATTCTCTCTGGCGTCAAAAACAAAGGAGAAATCACAAAAATTCATTTTTAGACATGGCTTCTCATTTTTCCATTTTTGCTGTTGAAGATTATTTATCTAAACAGTGCACTCTCTTCCAAGTGTTCATTCAGTGGCCCCCCAGCTATTTTCCACATGGGCAACCGTGAAGTCATATTGACACTAAACATATGGTTGGGCCTGCTTGGAGATAGACTCTTGCAGACTCCCAACGTTTCTCTTGTCTAAATGAATAATACCACGGTGGATTCAAGTGTCTGGAATCACTGGGATTTTTCAACAGCACCAACAATACCTTCACGCATGAATTAGCGGCTTTGCAGTATTTTTATTTTTTTATTATATATATATTTATTTTTTATTTTTTTACTCTGAGCCGAGAATAATAGGTTTTGTGATTTGATTTGCAATGCAATTACGACCGCATTTTTATTGGCTTGTTTGCATACCAAGTTTCTTTTTGTTTCAGTTTTGCTGAGAAACAAATGCTCGGTTAAAACTACACACACAGCATTACACAGCCTTTGTGTACAGTATCCAAGTTGTATCCATTCTTCACATTTCCTGCTTGAGAAACATCTGCCCTGGAAAGACACGGCGTATTCAGCATATACTCTGAGCGGTGAATACAAGTATCATTATATTAAGTGACAGAATAGGTCATGAAAATAACGAACCCTCATGAATAGACACTCCAAGACAGGCCGTAAATATCCAACTCAGACAGATGGAAGACATTTGTGTCCGGGTCCTGATTTCTCTGACCTAAGGAAGACAGCAACCAGGACTGAAAAAGAGAGAGAGCAAAAGCAGGGAGAAAGATGTAGAGAGAGGGGGAGGGATTGCAAAGGAGAGAGACAGAAGGCAGGGAGAGAGGGTGACAGAGATAGAGGGATGGAAGGAGAGGGAGGAAGGCAGGGAGAGAGGGTGACAGAGATAGAGGGATGGAAGGAGAGGGAGGAAGGCAGGGAGAGAGGGTGACAGAGATAGGGGGATGGAAGGAGAGGGAGGAAGGCGGAGTGGGAAGGAGGGCAGAGAGAGCCCTGAGGCAGTGATCTCCAGCCTGAGGAGAGTGGAGGATGTTGGGTGTAATAACCCCTAAACCAGGGCTCTCCACTCTGGATCTTCCCCGATAACCAGAGATGGAGGGTTGGGGAGAAAGTGATAACGAAAAGAGAGAGACAAAATTGAGAGATGGAAAGAGGGAGAGAGAGATGAAGAGCATTAATGAGCTTTAGTCTTTCTCCAGCAACATGATGAAGAGGAAAACTGGGCTGGAGATGTGGAGGAGCAGAAGCCGAAGACAGGATGTATTTGTATCAGTGTCCATGGCCGATGTTTGTTGGTATGTTGCAAAAAAAAAAGATTTTAAGTTTTTTTCAGTTTTTGTGTGTTTGTGTAGTTAAATTCACAAGTATATCTTAAGATATCTTAAGAGACATCACATGGTATACTGTACCTCCGGTTCGCAAGTTAACAGAAGCTAAGATTAGTAAAAGTAACCATCCAAATAACAACATTTGAAATAATCCTTTTAAAAACAAGCCTAAGATCAAAGTCAATAACAAATAAATAATATTTGATAGTAATTTAAAACATTTATAACAAATATAGGGATCCGGCTGTTCTTGGGTAAAGTTCTTCCACAGCTTCAGTTAGTTTATTTAAGTAGTACTTTGAGCAGAGGAAGCTTTGATGGTGATCTAGACTGTTAATGATGTTGTTAATAATGTTAATAATGTTGTGACCGTAAACACAAACATACAATAACATTATTTACCCCGGCCCTAAAAAACATATTACTATTTAGTCACTCATATCTAAATACTTACATATTCTTCTACGAGGACACGAGACAACAAGAGTAAACATGTTTGCTGGTTAATACTTTTCTCTTTGACACCTGAGGTGACTTGTCTATTAATGGGGTGACTTGTGTTTTAAAGGGGTGACTTTTAAATGGGTGACTTGTCTATTAAAGGGGTGACTTGTCTTTTAAATGGATGACATGTCTTTTAAAGGGGTGACTTGTCTTATAAATGTGTGACGTCTTTTAAAGGGGTGACTTGTCTTTTAAAGGGGTGACCTGTCTTTTAAAGGTGTGACCTGTCTTTTAAAGTTGTGACATGTCTTTTAAAGGGGTTACTTGTCTTTTAAAGGGGTGACTTGTTTTTTAAAAGTGTGACATGACTTTTAAAGGTGTGACGTGTGTTTTAATTAAGTGACACATCCTTAATTGGGGTGACTTGAATCTTGAAGTTGTGACGTGTCTTTTGAAAGGTGTGAGACTCTTTTGAAGGTGTGACCGGCCTTTTAAAGCGCTTGATTTGAACTTGCCTTTAATTCATCAAAGTAAAATCAAGCACACAATTGACAACACCTAAAGCACACTTCACATCACTAGAGCCACTAGACACTTTACTTTAGAATAACATTCTTTATCCCCAACTCGATTTGATGGAGTATTTCCCCCAACTAATTCCTGAGCATTTCCAGCCACTGTTTCACCCACATTTCCAACGAACTAGCTCAACCGGAAGGTTCGTCAACTCCCCTCTCTGAACACCACATCCAGTTCATTGCATGATCAGAGCTCTGCATTAAACGGGCAGTTCAACATGGACACACCCCACCTTCACCTCGCCAGCACCACCCCCTGCCTACCGCAGTGGACGGATATTGATGACTGGGCAACACCAATCTGTGTAATTAATGACCAGGCTGTACGGGAAAGACATGGACAGACATCCAGGCCATTTATCACCAGTGGGCTTTCATATATTCGCGCCCCATTGAGCCATTGGTGCAGCTGAACAGAACCTTAATTGCTGGCCAAACACACGTGCTGCACGCACACATCATGCGTGTCTATTCGGTGGCAGGAGAAAATCAAGGGGTTTGACAGTTGGATACCACTGACATGCACCCAGTGGCCCTGTACCCATCATGCATCTCTTCGCACAGAGCTTAGCTGTTTCTCTCTCTCTCTCTGTCCCATACACAGACAGTGTCTGGGCAGCTTCTGCTGGGCAAGTCAGTGGGGCAAGTGAGAGGGTCGTCACACACTATGGAACACAAAAGAGATTACAGAACTCCTGAGGAAGTGTCAGTCACTGGTTCGGAGGCTGACGGTGAGAGAGGATCCAACCACTACACTAGCAGCACACACGCACACACACACACACACACACACACAAACACCCACATCCACACCCACACACACACACCCATATACAAACGCACACACACACCCCCACACACGCACAAGCACACAAACACACACACACACACACACACAGACACACACTGCGTGCCTTACTAAAGACATAATTATTGATTGTGTCATCATACAGTAAAATGACATAATTTACACTGGACATTTAAATTTGATGGCTTCCGTTTGTAGTCCTACTCATTTTTTGGGTATTACTCCACATTACACTGTCCCTTATTACTGTGTAACTACAACACAGTGATATTATATATTACTGTTATTACTACTGTTATATTACTGTTATTACTATGTAATAACAGTAATATAAGGTAATAACAGTAATATAACGTAATAACAGTGATATAACAGTAATAACAGTAATATTACTATGTAATAACAACATTACTACGTAATAACAACGTACTACGTAATAGCAACATATACTGCAATGTAATAACAACATAGTAGTTATAACACAGCAACAATTGCATAGAAATAAGGGGGAAATCTTAAACAAAGTGACACCTTACGAAGTATGTGTTGCACGGAACGGATAGCTGAATTACTGGATGGTCTGAAAGACCGCCACATTAAATGCAAACCTATAATAGACTAAATGCTTGCTTCTCTCACAGCCCCGGAAAAAAAGAAATGGCTAATTCCCAGGGGTTCTGTGAGGGGTAATGCATGGGGTTTTTGATGAAATGCTTAAGGCTTTTGAAAGTTCACGCAAGCTAAGTCCGTGTTTTGCGGGGAAGGATATGGAGGGGGTGGTAACTCTTCAGCCCAGTGACTAATTGAAAACATAAATGTCAGAAAAGAAGCGAGATGGAACGGGGGGGGACGCGTGGAGGGGGGGGCACCCAGGGAAACCCAATGAACACTCATTATCATCACTGTGTTTAACTGGCTAGCTCAGGCACCAGAATTAAACAGGGGTTGAGCGGCTGGGGGTGGATGGAGAGGAGAGGGGAGAGAGCAATGAAGACGGGGTTGGGGAGGGGTGGAGAGGAAAGGAGAAAGAAAAGGGGAAAGGGGCTGAGAAGGATGGAGTGGGGGAGAGCCAAATAGAGAAAAATGGAGATAAACAAAGGAAGAAGAAAGAGAAAATGTTAAAAAGAAAGACGCAGAAAGGGTTGAAAAGGTTACACATTATTTTGAGAGTCCCAATTTCCATCTGTAGATTATAGTAGATTGTAGTTCTATACATAATAATACTATCAACAAATTTTCAACAAACTTTAAACAAACCATCCGTCGATAAACTACTGCTTGCTAAGGTTAAGGTTAGAGTTAGGTTTAGAATTAGGTTAAGGGTAAGGATTAAGGTTAGGGATAGAATTAAGGTTTAGGTTAGGATGTAGATAATTTTAGGGTTTGTAGATAATTAGGTAATGTTACAGATAGTCAGTAGACAATCTGTAGAGCATCTACAGGCACACTTTTGGGACACACAAAATAAAGTGTTACCGTTGAAAAAACAGAGAATAAACAGAGTAAAAGTAACCAAGCGAAATATACACTCACCTGCCAGTATATTAGATAAACCAACAGTTTCTCAAAATTCCCTCATGCAGTCAATAGGTGAAGTCACGTACCTTGTTGTTGAAAGCAAGCAAAGAATTCGCTCACTTTTCAAATGGATTTAAAAACAAGTGAAACAAGTGACATAAGCAACAGGCCCATGGTACCTGGGTGAGGGCAAGCCTCCAGGACCTCATTCATCAACAATGCACGGCGATACATCTGAAATCCTTTTCAAATGGAATGTAGAAAGCCAGAAACACATAGAAAAGTATGATTATACAATCCACTGATACATAATCAATGGTTGTAGCCTCAGTGCTGCAGGATGACCTTGGACATCTGCATTTTGAAGCGGTCCTGATTAACAAAAAGTTGTCCCTTTAAAGCCTGTGGGGAATGCACAATGTCCCACGTAATACGATGGCGTAACCAAAATAGCCAAGAAAACAGTTTTTTTTTTGGTTTAGATAGAAATATAACAGGTGCAATAGTGTCAGACATGACATGAAAGAGTCACCTGAAAAAAACTTCACACCGCATTCAACATTTACCGACACATTAAGCGAGCGGGAAAGCTGTCCTGTTCACACACAGTGGAGCTCGTCTTGGGATGGAACGTTAATGGCAATCTGGATAGCGTCTATTTTTTTAGGATCCCATTAATAGCAAATAAACCCCTCCTGACTTTGGCATGTTGTGCAGTGGCATGTGGAAAGTTTATGGAAGTGTTGTGCTGACGGTTGCACCCATAACAGCAGGCATCAATCGTCTGGCTCATCCAGGGTGGTGAGACTGCCAGTTTGATCAGTAAGGTAGTACTAAAAAGTGCTTTTTGCTAAGAAAAAAAGAAATACAAAAAAAAAAAAGACCAAGGGAACAGAGGGTGGACAGCACATTTTGTGCATCATAATTGCACATGTTTTCTTGTGTCAAAATTCTCTCAGAAATCCTTTAAAATTGGTTTTGGGGAAATGGTGTTCGCTTAGCCCATCTGTATTTTCTGCAAAGATTTCCCATCTGTCTAAAAAGAAATGTGATCTCTGCAAAATGCAGCTTGTGTCAAATCATCTGATGTTGCACGATCAGCCATCTCTTATTCAATTTCCCATTTTTTTTCAGGCTGTCACAATGTTTCAACCATAGTTGGACTATTGTCATTCTAAATACACTGACATGGTCATATCATGTATCATATATGTCATACATGCTATTGCCTGTAAAGCAATGTTGTATGATGATGTACCGTGCTTTCAGAAAGTATTTGAAATGAAAGTATTTGAAATGCTTCACTTTCTCAAATAATACAGTATTATTTGTCAACGATCTACAGACAATACCCCATAATGACAAAGAAGCTTGTTTTCAGAAACTGAATCCAATTCATTGAAAAAAAAAAGAAATATCTTGTGCATGTTACTATTCAGACCATACCTTTCCATGCTTTACAGAAGCACCTTTGGCATCAATCCCAAAGTCATTTTGGGTATGCCTCTATCAGCTTTGAACACTTGGTTTTGGGCAGATTCTCCCATTCTTCTTTGTAGAGACTTTCAAACTCTGTCAGACTGAATGAGGAGTATGTGTCCGCTGTGATCTTGAGGATTCCCCACAGATATTCAAAGGGAATCCAGTCCAGGCTTTGTCTGGGCCACTCAAGGACATTCACAGTCTTGTCCGGAAGCCGCTCCAGTGTTTTCTTGTTTGCTTCGGGTCTGCGAAAGATGAATCTTTGGCTTTTACTCAGGAGTGTCTTCCATCTAGCCACTCTGCCATGAAGGCCCGATTGATGGAGTGATGCAGAGGTGGTTGCCATTCTGTTAGGTTCTCCTATAGGATTTGTAAGGAGTATGGCCCATGCTGGCTGGTGTCAACTGTACAGGCTGGTGGGTATGGTTCAGTAGTCTGGGAATCTATTTCCGGCAGGTCCATTGATACCAACTGAACACTGTTTGAACATCACAGCTTATCTGAACTTTGTTTGCTAACCAGCATCATTTCGTGGCTACAGTTCATCCTTCATCATGTAGATCTTTCCAGCAGGATAATGTTACAAGCCACATTGGTAACTGTTTTGGGAATGTGGCACTGAGTTCAGTTTAGCTGGGTGAACGTAATGAACGAACCACAAAAACTGAAGTGAAATTTGTGTTTTCGTGTAAAGGCAGTTATTGTCTTATCCTGTACTGTAGGTGTGGGAGCTAAACTGTGTTCGTTCAAACATATCCATCAGAGACAAACTGTAAAAGTATACAACCTGATGAAAGCTTTTGCTTCCCTGGACAATTCCTTGTTTTCAGGGAGCTAAAATGACTGGAAAGCCACAGATTGTGATTTCGCTCTGTGAATTTAGGCTGGTGTTCGTAAAAAGTCACCATAACAAAATGTATGTGTCTTCATTTCCAATATCTATCCTGGGCATACTGTTTTTTGAAAAGCATCCATGCAAGTTGAGGGTCGCTGTATTTAGTTTATTTTATCCAAGAGAAGGTGCTTTGACCACAAAAAAAAAAACTGTGAAATACGGCAATGCGTTTGAACAAATTGAGCCCTTGCTCCTCCGTATTATTAGCACATTATGTCATTACTCCACGTGTATGATGTCATGCTTTTTTTATTTTGTCATTAGTCAGTTTCAGCAGTGACTAACCGGTGTTTGCCCCAGGCGTTTGGTGAAACATGTAAATATTGAAATTGCACCCCGCAGTATGAGATGGATCCATGCACTCATCCATATACACACACACACACACACACACACACACACACACACACACACACAGTCTCCCGGGTGGCTTGTGTTAATCTGGCAGGGAGATATAACGTAACATGATAGACTGCTGACCTTTTGCAGTGATCAGAGGTGCCAATGCCATGACGAATAAACTGTTCAGTCACACAGGAACGCTGACATGGCCAATAGGCATCTACGTTTCCACACACACACACACACACACACACACACACACATACACGCACGCATTCCATGCACATACGCACAAACACATACGCATACGCGCACGCACACATACATTTGCAGGAGAGGAGGAATGGAGAAATGTATCTATCCAGATCAAGACAAAGTGGAGGGTGCATAACTCCTTCCTCACTTCGTCTGTTATGGAATGCGAATCGACTGTTTTGTTAGTGCTCCGGTCAGCAGTTAGATGCGTTGGGCCGCACTGACAGCTGAGGTCATTTCACCGCGGTTTCCAGCAGTACCTAAAGAGACGCAAGAAACTAAATTCTCATCCAGTCGGAACTCAGGTCCCGTTGAATGCGTTTCCCGTTGGGCTAAATGGCCAAATGACAGGATTCAAAGTTATTATTGGCAATAAGTAACTTTTAGTGCTTGCCAATTGTCTTCTGATTGTCATAGATTTTGCGTCTCTGTCGTAGTTTTGTCTGATCGTTACGGTAATGTAAGCTGTGGATCACTGTCTCAGTGACAGCTGTATCAATCAATAGTATTACTCCGCTAGTTCTTCTCTCTCTCGCTCTATCTCTCTGTCAGTCTCTCTCTCACTGCCTCTCTATTTGTCTCTCCCCTCTATGTGTCTCTCTTTCCTTTGTTTTTCCCTCGCTGTCTGTCTGTCTCTGTCTTTTCCTCCATCTCTCCCTCTCGCTCTTTCTCCCTCTCTGTCTACTCTCTCTCTCGCCCTCTCTTTCTCGCCCTCTCTCTCTTTCTCGCTCTCTCCCTCTCTTTCTCGCTCTCTCTCTTTCTCCCTCTCCCCATCTACTCTCTATTCCGATTCATTTTTTGCGCAGTTGAGCTAGCAATACCTTAACCCATCTCTCTTCAAGCCCAGACATTAAACCCACCCTTGACAAACGTCACCTGTCGAAGGGAAACCATGATATCTTGTTGCAGCATCCCCCCAGGCTAAACACATCGTGTCGCATTGTTCCATGATAACAACACATGTTGACACGCTAGTGTTCCAGACCGGTGTCATCAGCTTTCCGCTGCGTCCAAGGTGCATGTGTGTGTGTGTGTGTGTGTGTGTGCATTTTAATTTGCACACATTTGCATAAAAGTGTGTGTGTGTGCATGTGTGTGTGTGTGTGTGTGTGTGTGTGTGTGTGTGTGCACATCCGTGTGTGTTTGCGTGTCCTCTCGCTCCATCCCTGCCGAACGGATTGACACCCTGGCAGAGAGATTTGACAGCAGTCTCATCTGCCACCAGAGCCACGTGCACGCGGATCTCTCCGGCCATAAACGGGTCACTCCCAGGCGATGCGCCGTCTTACCGAGGCGGTGAATCAGTGTGTGTGTGTGTGTGTGTGTGTGTGTGGCAGCTAATGTGGCAGCGGGATGTCGTCCGAGGCTCATCGAATCGGATGTGTTACTCCTTTGCGGGTCTTCTTTTCCTGCGACTAGGAATCCACTACGGAGTTACAGCAGACTGCAGATCAAAAATGTGGTCTGATAAAAGTTACACCTCTGCCTTTTCCCCCTGTGGCAGCTGTCAGTCAGCCAGTCAGTTGTTCTCCTCCTGTCGGACATCTGAACCCCCCGTGGATATGGCCAGATGCGTGCATATGCGCGTGCGCTCACTAGGTATAAACACGCGCACCCCCTCTGTCAGTGTGGAAGGAGGAGAACAGCCGGCAGAAGCGGAGCAGAGGGGCTAGATATCCCCAGTGGCTACACAGTGTTCCATCGGCCCATGGAGGCTTTGCGAGGTTGTATGTAGGGTTGGGTGTGGGGGAGTGGTGGGGAAGGACACAGGACGTCAACAAGGTGACTACCCAGTGGCTTCTTGTGACGCCATATCTCACAGCGGTCGTTTGACATCGATCCGTATCTGCGGTCCTTGCTGCAGGCCAAACGCAAAGGAGACGCTACGCCCCGCGCCCTCGAAGGATGTTTAATATCGTCGCATCCAAGCGTACTTGCGGGTGTCCTTGCCCAAGCAAGTGATGATTGTCTCTGGCCTAGCGTCGAAGCTAATTCTGTGAAAAATGTGGTCACGTTGATTCAATTTCCCACTTTGCAGCCACTGGTGCTACGCATCTGACCACGTTTTGACTTGAATTGTGGGTGAAATCAACCCTGGCCTCGCTGCTCCCTGGATAATGTTGGGACAACCAGCCACTGGAAAGGTGTCCCCTATAAAACATGTAGCCTATCAGCCACCCGGGTTTACATTGTGGTAGCAGGAAACACTGACAAAGCAAAACAAAGGCAAGGTCTATTAATGGTCTATCTAATGCTCTATGAGTTCAGAGTGGGCATTCGAGTCCTCATTTGGAGTTGTTTACTGGCTGCTTGTCTGTGACTGAACTGACATTAGGATGTGCCATTCCAAGTTGTGGGAAATAGGGAACATATCTCCCAGCATCCCCTGTCAGCATCTGTCTTCCAAAACCAACCGAAAGAGAAAGCCAGAGGTCACCGCCCACTGACCCTCTCCTGCTATACACAGGTCCCAAAAAAATAATCGGAATTCAACACCACACATCTAAGATCCTCATGTGTGTGTGTGTGTGTGTGTGTATATGTGTATGAGCGTGTGTGTGTATGAGCGTGTGCCAGCATGTGAGTGGGCTGTGCCCGAGGAGAGAGACTGAAAGAGCTGATTTTTGCAGTAGGTTGCCAATAAAATAATGCTGGACAACAGACTACCACACAAGCCTCAGCTAATTATTAATGTCATCACCTGTCACACATCCACCAATGTAAAATATATACATATAAATGTATATATATATTCAGATAGCCTAACTGACAAAATAACTTCCGTGCGGTGGATATACAGCACCTCTCCCTTTAATGATTGTTTGCAGAATACAGGTCTGGCATTTAGAGTGTGTATCGAAAAAATGAATAGAAGTACTCTGAAACACCCAAAGCAGTTCTTCAATCTGAACACTTGCATTAGGAGAGGGCTGTGAAAATATTTTCAATGATGCATCGAAAAACAACAAAACGGCCACGCAAATTGTCTCTCACACAGTCATTAAGAACTAAAAAGGTCTGTAGCCTAAATATTTACCCGTGATCCTGTAAGGGCCTATGGAGAATATATATGTTTGTGGAATCCCAGATTGTGTTGTCCCTGGGGATATCTGTCCGCACCGTGCTCCCTCCGCCGGCTGCTGTCCTCTGTCCACACACACACACACACACACACACACACACACACACACACACACACAGTTTAAAACCTCCAAGTCCCTGGCAAGGTGTTGCACAACAGTGTACCTTTGCAAACAGAGATTATCATGAAAAAAATGCCTACTAATCTCTCTAAAAGGTTTTATACTTTATTATTTTATTTTCTCTTCTCTTTTCCCCATGAAGGCTCAAAGTTTACCTTTCAGTGTATATTCTTGGCTTTTCTGGTAGCCTGCTAGAGAAAAAAAACGTTTGGATATCCAATAAATCTTCGGGATTTGGCAAAGTGAATTTGACATTGTCACTTCTCTTGTACACTCTCTAGCTGTGTTGGTTTTGGAGAAGTCCAGTATTTCACACAGTTACCAGAGAACTTAACACAACACATTATACGTGCGTTGTATACAGTGGGGCTACAAACCGCAGAGTTTTCTCACAGTGAAAGGTTTTGGGAGACGATCTTCAATAAATCGCTTGAAAACCCCCAACTCTGTGAGCTCAAAACAAGTGTGACATGCCACATGAAGACAGGTCATAATATGTTGTTTTCGTGTGTTACATTCGCTCACTTTGCCCTATCACATTTTATCACAGGAATCTGTGACGATTTTATTAATACACAAGATTCACACGAGCTGTTTGAAGCTAGGCATGTTCTGTTGACTGTCAAAGAAAGCATTACATTACTGATGTAACAACACCAGGCAGAGCCAGGTGTTGCTGGTTCCAACTGCCCAGTGGAGGTTTATTTAAACAGCAGAAGGAGCAGGCAAGAAATCCTGGTCGTTTGACAGGCAAAGGTTAAAAATACTGGAGATCCAAAACACAAGCGAATGTACAGAGGAGTAGACAAAGGGCATACCAGGAACAGGCGGAATGGTCATACACGAAAAGAACAAAGTCTAAGACGGGTAAATTCACCCTAAGAACGCGAACACTAAGAACGACTTAGTAGTGTACAAAGCAATACCTCACAATCAGACTGGGGAGTGAGACTGAGCTAAATGACAAAAAAAAAAGAACAGGTAAATGACAACAGGTGCTTAGTATTCAGGTGATTGTGAGGCAGGAAGAGTGCGGCGTTCAGGTGGAGCGAAAGGTTGGGATTCAGGGAGTGAGTGTGGTCCGGGTGACAGGTGGCGTGCACGGGGACGTGAACTGGGCACAGACCTCACAACAGATCTCACAGCATGGACATGGTCAAATGTGCAGCCAGAGGAATGCTTTTTATACCTTTTAGATGTCAGAAAAATGCTTCACGACCTTAATCAAAGGTGAATATAATAGTTTTTTTCTGTAAAATGTTTTCATTCAGAGTTTGAAGATTCCGAATCAAATGGCTAACTGATCCAAGTTATGAAGATTTTTAAACAATTGTGTTTATTAGGTCTCGACCAATAAGAAATGAAGGGAATAGACATTTGATGGTGAAATGTAATGTTTGTATTAGGCTTAATATAAGGTTCAAAGCTTTGATAGTTACGGGTTTACGTCCTTCTGCTTCATACTCATTATATCAACAGGGCTGTTGTATTTCATCTGGTTTTCCATTTTTAGAATTAACATAATATGAAACATTTCACAAGACTTAAAAAAAAAAGATTGCAACGATAATGAACTATACTATTTGAACCTCAACTTTGTTGTGTCATGGGAGAGATTAGGCCTCTGTATCACAGCAGTTCATGGCATCAAGTTTCCCAATCATCTCCCGGACTCTTCTACCTGGATGAAGGCAGGGCAGCAATCATCCCCCTGGACTCATCTACCTGGATGAAGGCAGGGCACCAATCATCCGGGGGGACTGTTTCATGAATTACACATCACAGCAATTATTGAACAAAAGAGAAAGAAGCTTAACACATCATACCGTAGAGTAAATAAGTCCGGACGTATGAGCGAAAGGTGCGTTGTGAAACGAAAGCATCAGCATTCGTCACTTCGTAAGAGCTCTTCTGCCGCCGTGGCTCTTCGACCAGAGTATAATGAGGAAGATGTTGTCTTACCGGTCCCACTGTAGGGAAACTAACAAGCTCCCAGATTAAGGAAACCTGCCTGCGCATTTCGGTGTTGGTGTATAATGTCGGCTGCATTTAATGAGCCATCGGGTGTTTGCTGTTTGGGTATATCGCAGGTGTAGCATGCTGTAATATTGTCAGTCCTCATTTCTCCAGGGGGACCTTTGACCTTTCCCGGCCCAATCACCTGGTGCACATTAGGTGTGCAGAGATGACATATATACCTGTAAACCCACTGACCCTGATACATCAGGGCACGCGTGTACAGGTAGATTGCTAGTGACTAGGGTTGCACATTGTAGCTTAACACACAGTGTGGCCACACAAGGAAAGGGAGTAATGTGTGCAGATCTTAATTTCCTTCCAGTCCTAATTTGCAAAAGCACCGCGTCGCTGGCTGCTTGAATTAATTGATCCCAACAAAAAACCGTGAATCCTATTAGCTAATTACTGGTGTAAAGAGATGAACGTTAAGAACTATTGAACCTACAGCGTACAAGACACTAAAACCCAGATGCTGTTATTCCCAAAAGACATGTCCAGTTGATCCATAGTTGATACCGTGTGTAAATAATTCATGAATAATGTATGTGGATGTATTCTGACGACTGTTACTTTTCTATGTAAATGAAGAGCAGACATTTTCAAGTTTTTTGAACTGGTGACTAGTTGAAAAGATCTGTGGACCATCTTTAATAATTAACATTATGTTAATAATGGGCTGGGTTAGAGCACTAGGCCTGCACATGTCTTACTTCAACTGAGACAGTTTCACAAAGCATTTTATTTTTATTTTTTTCGGGTGTTACTTCTTAATTACGCAGAATCACATTTTGAAATTGCTATGCAACTGAGCTCTACAAACCAACAACACTTAGCGTCCTTTTTAACAACATTTTACTTTTATTGTGTAGACGTCTGCATGGCCTACAATAAAACAATGATCAAATTAATACACACACACACACATATCCGTTTTTAAAATAAATGCTAGTTTATTACCCATTTTGTGATCTAATCAGATTTATTCAGTGGCCTCACTACTGTTCATGCCGTCTGAATTAAAATGGCCAATGGTATCATGTCCTGATAATCTCAAAAGGTAATGTATGAGTATGAGATGTGTTATCTACTAGCGTATGTAAACACAGTTATATCTCAGAGTGCATTACATGCCAGCTCATCCCTTCTGGCCCCGCAACCACACAGTAGGCGTGTTCCAAATGACACCCTGTTCCCTAAATATTCCTATTGGCCCTGAGGAAAGGCAGTGCACTGAATTGTGAAAAGGGTGCCATTTGTCCCCTCAGCCAAACATTGAGTCAGGGATTTGCATTGCTCATCTGTCCTATAGTATAAGACACCCAGAATTCCATTCCTGATCAGAAATGTGTGGGGGGGGGTGTGCTTCCATGAGTGTTTGTAGGTGTGTATATGTATACGTTTGTGTGTGTGTGTGTGTGTGTGTGTGTGCATGAAAAAAGGCCAGTTGCGTTTTCTGACGGATGTAAAGCAAAAAGCAGGTGGCAGACCGGGGAACATCCACTCTGCTTTCCCTCGCCTCTGCTCCCACTGTCTGTTTAAAACAGAAACCAGGCTGTGTGCGGAATTCATGAGTTCCCCACAGACGAGGAGGTGCAACGGAAAGAGGCAAAGAAGTAGAGGAGAGGAGAGAAAAAAAAAATCTTCACTATCTCAACTCCGAGGCAAAGCGGGTCACCTGGCAAGGTCAAGCAGTGCATATTGCTCATGCAGTCCAAGGCATTGAAATGGTTTTCAGACCTTGGGCTAAGTGTAGCCAATCTCATTTGATCCCTCGTTGCCTGAGCTGCAATTGAAACATTTCCAGAGTGGAGAAGATTCAAGATATTGAGGCTTTGTTGCACATGAGGCAGAGTCTGGTTTAAATCTCCTACACAATGTAAATGTGGTGCTGGGCCAGTCTAAACAAATCTGAGCGTGTGTGTGTTTGTGCGCGCCAATGTTTGTTTATGTGTGTTGGTGTCGGACAAAACAAGGCCGACAACAGGATGTGAGTCAAACCGTGAAAGAACATATCAAAGCATCTCATCGGGTAATCAGTTTGCATGATATTATGAAATTTGCCGATTATTCCCAGAGTGAATTCTAGTATGAAGCTTGTTAACTCTTTGTTCAAGAGTACAAAATAATCTGATATCAATTAGTATGAAATATTTATATATATATATTTCATACATATATAAATATTATATAAATACTTCATATATAGTAAGTGCTTTAATTTAATATAGTAAAATTAATATATACATACAGGTGCTGGTCATATAATTAGAATATCATCAAAAAGTTGATTTATTTCAGTAATTCCATTCAAAAAGTGAAACTTGGATATTATATTCATTCATTACACACAGACTGATATATTTCAAATGTTTATTTCATTTAATTGTGATGATTAAAACTGACAACTAATGAAAATCCCAAATTCAGTATCTCCGA